>JAQZBX010012432.1:0-41221 GCA_029593785.1 Cabassous unicinctus
TCTTGAAAATGGAAGCCACATGCTGAGAATGTTAGATCAAAGATGGAAGGAAACTGCATCATCAGACACATGAACCTGTATTGCTGACCTCCGGGTTTTAAAAGGAGAGTAGTAAACTATCTTTTTTTTTTGTAATGTCTATCTTGCTTAAGCCACTGTAATTTCTGTATCTATTATACAAAGTGAAGCAGCAATACCTAGCTGATGCAGAGCAGTTCTGAAATTTGTCTCCCTAACAAGTGACAGATGAAGTTGGCACCCCCATTGCTCCCTGCTTTCTGCCTTAAAGGTAGATGCAATGGCTAGAACTGAAACAGTCACCTAAAGGTTGTTAGAAACAGTATAGTCAGGTCTCAGTAACAGGCCCTGTCATCACCCAACCAAGGTCACCGATGCCCTGACCCTTGGAGTCTTGTATGAGAAAACCAAACTTGTTTCTTTAACCTGTCGCTGGCCCAGTTTTGTGTTCCTCAAGGCTGAATGCACCCTGACTCTTTGCAGGCTTTTGCATGCGTGTCCTCTGGGGTGAAGCCAATCTCAGTGGGTTTCTGTTACTCAAAAATAAGAAGCTGAAGAGCATAATATCGTCAAGTAAGGCACTCGGCTGACCTGTGGCATTGGTGAAAAATGCTGGATTCTGGCCTCCCCCACGCAAACCCAAGTTCCAACGTTGCCTAGTTCTTTTGATGTGCCTCTGTTTCTCAGAATTAAAGTGGGAGTGGGGCCTTAGCCTGCAGGGCCAGGGTCTGACTCATGTCTGGGTCCCGCACGGTTCGGCACAGGGCCGGCCACAGGAAGCCTCAGGAGACCTCCAATGATGCCAAGGGGGAGCAGCACTTGCAAAGCCGGCGAGTAGTCTCTGCCAGGTCCTGCCCCTCTCAGGACATGACGGCACCACTGCACCAGAGGAAATACCACCCGCTTTCAAGCTCACAGGTGCTGAGAGCCCACAGGACCCACATTCATAGGCCGAGAGGCCCCCGTGGCCCCTGGCAGAGTTCTCCCAAGAAGCAAAGAGTGAGAGAGCCGATGTCCCCAAGTCCACAGGTCTCACAGTCCCTGCTCTTTCCTTGAATAGGCAGCTTCATCCCCATTTCACAGAAGGGAGGAAACCGAGGGGCAGAGAGGACCTAGCTACCAACCAGGGTTGCCCAGGCCCCTCTAATGCCTTCTGTGCTGAACTAAAAAAAAGCTGGTGGAAAAAGAAATGGGGGAACCTACCTTCTTGGAAAAAAGAATTTGTGTGGAATCTCCAGCTTCCTCTACAGGGGCCCAATGCAAGAGGACGTCACTGTCCTGAGAAAAGGCAGGGGTTAGAGTGGCTCCCCCCGCCCCCAAGCTCCCCAAAGCTTTCCAGGGCAAATTTCAGAACTTCTTCCCCAGTCCCCACCGCCAGCCTTCCAGGACCCCGCCCCTCCCTTCCTAAATTGCTGTCCCTGACCCCCAGACCCCACTTCGAAGGGTTCCGCCTCCCTCCTGCTCGGGACCCGCCGAGCTCTGCTCCCTCCCAGCCCACCTTCTCCACGACTCGGATGACGCCGGCGATGAGCGAGTCCGGGTCCTGGTGCTTCTTGGCGCTGGTGTGCAGGTACACGCCCCCCTTCTCAAACACCACCTAGAGGGGGCGGCAACCCCGCGGGGAGACCCCGGGAGGGAGCCACTGGGGGGCGGGCCCGGGGAAAGGGCTTGCTCCCCCAGGAGATGGGGCCCGGGAGCCGTTCGAGCCGGGAGACCCGCATGGCGCTCCGGCGAGGGGTCTCGCACAGGGGACGAGGCTCGGCGGGCGCCGACCTCGAGGAGCGCGCCCCCCAGGGGGCGGAGCCAGGAGAGCGTCCCGGCTGCCCGCGGGGGCGGGGCCACAGACCGCCCCCAGGGCCGTGGAGGGGAGGGTGATGGCGCGTTTACAAGGGGCTGCGCCTGCTACGGCCCTGCCCGAACTCCCAGAACCCCGGCACGGCCTGAGAGAGAAGCAGGCCCCCGGACGGGGGCGTCTCGCCTAGACAGGAGCGAGGGCATGCGCCCTCGGTGCTTACCCTGTGACCACCTGCCTCCATAGCCGCCGCCGAGAGTCCTCTGACGCACCCCCCCTCCCTTTCCAGGTCAACGTGGCGTCACATCCGGACGTGATTCTTCCCCTCAAGTCCGGGCAGTGGTAGCGCCCCTGCGAGTTCTAGAACAGGAATGGGCGAAACCATCTCTCAGAATGGGGTGAGGGTTCAAGTCACATGGCGCAGACGCTAAAGTTGGAGTAGACCAGAGAGAGTGCGCAGGCGCAGTGCTGCTACCCCATCACGAAGTAAACAAGGGGGCGTGCCGAAGGACTCCACCCCCTAGTTCACGCTCTCCCCGAAACGCCTACTTCCTTTTTCTCCATATTGTATGCTGGCGTCGAAGCCAAGGAGGTGCCATTTTGCTCGAGGGCATGGCCAAGGATGGTCAGCTGTGGCCATGTTAGTGCGGGGCAGTCCCATCTCTCTGAGGGGCGCTACAGCGAGGTCCTGGAAAAGAGGAACGGTTAAAGGAAAAGAAGGTGAGAGGAGATGTACATCACAAGAGGCGCTGTGGGACTCGGGATAAGGGACGAACCCGTCAAAGAATCCGGGAATGAAGCATTCCCAGACGCTTTTCTGAGTCACCGTCGAGAGAAAGCGGTCTGAGCCGCCATGTGGAAGCTGGGCAAACCGAAGCAAGAAAGGCTGCCGTACTGGATCTTTGCCAGCCTTGGTGCTGATGGCGGTAATGGGGTGGAGGGATGGGGAGAACCCATATACAATATGGGCAGATGAAGCCAGTCTGGCCACCATGTCATTAATGGGCACTGCCGTCCTTCCCTTCTGTGTGGGAGGTTGACTATGGGTGAGGGACGTCAGGCCACTTGCCTTAGTTTATTGGGGTACTGCGTGAGCATGTGCGGACAAACGTGTATCTTGGGGGCAAATCGAAATGGTCTAGGCTTGTTTCTGGACCAGCTGAAGCCTTTCTTTTCACCGTCTTTCTTATGGGCACCCTGCTGTCGGCCATTGCCCTCCTGTGGGCCGGACGAAGCCCCTGTGACCGCCATCTTGGTCTCGGGCGGCCTTGATAAGGGAGACGGAAGGTGCAGCGTGGAGGAGGGCCAACCACGCGGAAGTGACGCGAGGCGCCGCCATGCCTTTTGAGGGCGGTGACGGCGCCGGGCCCGCCATGCTGGCTACGGGCACGTGAGTGAAGGCGGCGTTGTGACCGCGGTGTGGGGAGGATTTGACGGTCCTAAGTCGGAGGGGCGCCGGGAGGGCGAACGGCTCGCGGGAGGGCTAGGGCCTGCATACATCAGAGGGCAGAGGTTGCCCAGCGACCCTTCTCTGAGTGCTGGGAAGGCGCCGCACGCGGGAGTCGTCGTGTCTGACCCGTGACAAAGCCTAGATAGCCTCATCCTCTGGTCTCCACACCCATTAGGATCTTTACCTTGGTCGTGGACCATGTCCACGGTGTCGGGGGGTATCCCAGGGTCTTAGGACTCCCCTCACCCGTCCAAAGGCGGGACTTCCGGTCCTGGCCCCCACCTGGGCGGGATTTCCTGTTTTCTTCTTGGAGAAGTGGGTCTTCTCTAGACCCCCGAGCGTGGTGGGGACAAGTGTAGGCGCTGTCGAGAGGCACCAGACTCTCACTCCGCCCCCGGCTCTGGGGTGCATCCTGGAGTGTCTCACCTTCGGGTGGGTGAGGCTTCCAGTTTGACAGGTGTGTGGGGGCTTCACTAGCACCCCTCATTCCTCGTGGCGGCCCCCCCACACTTCCTCCTGGAGTCCTCTCCTCACCTCTCCTCCCTCCTCACCTCATCCTAAGAGGCTAAGCACTCCTGGGGGGGCAGGGCTCCCCTTGTTCACATCTCTCTGATCTCCTCCGTGGGGGAGGGGTTTTTCCCTCATCCCTCAGCTCCTAGGGGAGACAGGACTTCCTCCAGCAACTAAAGAGGGGGGCTCCCCAGCTCTTGGCAACTCTCCTACTGGGTAACAGTCTCCAGAGAACCCCCTGGGTCTTGGCAGAGGGTTCTGTGTAAGTCTCCCTCTCCCAGGTTGTCTGACCTTGGACCAGTTGCTTCCCTCTTCTAGGCCTCAGTTTCCTCCTTTCTCAGATGGGGACAACATGAGGAGTGCATGTGAGGCACTGGACAGCCCCAGTTCTGATGAGCTTTGGGGTGGGACAGCAGATGGCAGTTTCAGTCACACTTCTACCTTTTCTAGTTTGTGTGACTTCTGGGCAATGTCTTAAGCTCTCTGAGCCTCAATTCCCCCATCTGGATAAGGAGACTATAAATCTTCTCTCCAAAGGTAGGCAGGGTGGCATTAGTGATTAAGAACGGGCTCTGGAATGGGACTGTTGGAGCCCAAGCCCTAGCTCCCCTCTCTCCAGCAATGTGAACCTAGTCAAGTTACCAAATGACTCTGGGCCCCAGTTTGCAAGTGTAAAATGGGGTGGTAATAGCTCCTCCCTCATAGAGTTGGTCTGAGGGTGGGATGAGAGAAAGTTCATGGCACACCCAGTTCCCTGCCTGGCATGTGGTGAGTGCCGCATAAAGGTCTTGCATCTTGATACGTTGTCTGTCAGGAATGGTGGTAGTTATATGTGCATCACAAGTGGCTTCCAGCCAGGACTTCCTGCAACCAGGGCCTGGGTTTTTTCCTTTGTGAGAAGACAATTCCTACCTCAGTGGGTCAGGTAAGATGAGCTGACAGATGTGTAGTTTCTGCACAGAGTAGGTGTTCAGTAAAAAAGTGGCTTCTCTGATTATGAGCTGCAAAGAGCCTGTGAACTTAAACTCCAGACTCCCTGTTCCACTTCACTATGAACCTGGTGGGCTGGCCCTCAGCTCTGCTTGAATCCTTCTAGTGATGGGGTGCCCACTACCTCCCTGAGGAGGATTCAACTACTCTGGTTTACAGGGGAAGAAAGTGAGGCACAGGGAGGGTGAGTGAGTGGTCCAAGGTCACAAACACAGCAGTTTTGTGACAGAGGCAGGGCCTGACCCAGACCCCCCTCCCCATGCTTTTTTTTTTTTTTTTTACCTCTTAAGGAGCGCATCCAGCAGATTGTCTGCTTAGGCTAGACCTGTCCTTGGCATCACAATTCTGATGGAGGAGACAGAGAGAGGTACAGCTGTCACAAACTCAGTGACATGAGCTACCGCAAAGGTAGCCCAGGGCACTCTGGGGTATCATTGAGTTATCATTGGAGACTTTCAGAGGAACTGCCAGAGCAGAGTTTTGTAGGAAGTACAAAAGCTTCAGGGGTTGGATTTCTAGGTGCAGAGAGCATCTCTCACACATGTTCATTCATTCATCCCCTGCTTCCGGAGACCTGCCAGGTGCCAGCCAGGGCTGGGGACTCCAAGGCCTCTGATGGGCCTGCCCTCGGAGTCTCCTAGACTGGGGAGGTAGATGTGGAGCCAGTCACTTGGCAGTGTGAGAAGTGCTGTAATGGGGTCCTGCCTCCAGCTGGGGAGGACAGAAAGCTTCCCAGAGTAGCTCATGGGTGCCCTAGGGCCGGGAGGATGAGCGGAGGATTGACAGGTGTAGGTAAGATGGTAACAGAAGTACTGGGACCAGCATATGTGCAGGCCTCAGAGACTCTGGAAATGCTGGAGTAGATTTTGAATGTGAAGTAGGGGCGCAGCCAGGCCACAAAGGACCTCCAGCCAAGCTGAGGGGCTGTGATCTTGTCCTGGGGGCTGAGGAGGGGCAGGGGCAGCTCTAGGCCTAGAAATACCCCTCTGGGGCCACACGAGGGATGGACTGGAGGCTGGAAGGTTAGGGATGAAGCTGGGTCAAAGGCTGAGAGCAGTGCTGTCCAAAAGGAATATAATGTGAGCCACATAAATAATTGAAATTTGTCTAGGGTCCTGTTAAAGCAGTAAAGAGTGCATTTCAGAGTTTGAAATGTTGTAAGGCGACTGACAAGCAGAAAAGTAAAAAGAAGCCAATGAAACTATTTTTTTACACCCCCCCACCCCACCCCATGGCTTCCTTATCTATTTGTTCGCTGTTTGTGCTCATTGTCTGCTTGTTTTTTCTTTAGGAGGCACTGGGAACCGAATCTGGGACCTTTCATGTGGGAGGCGGGTGCTCAACTGCTTGAGCAATATCTACTCCCTGCTAGTTTGTTTTTGTTTACTGTCTATTTGTTGTTTGCTCGTTGTTTTTGCTTGTTGTCTGCTTGCTTGTTTGTTTTTTTTCCTCAGTGTCTGCTTGTTGTCTTGTTTTGTCATCTTTAGGAGGCACCGGAACCAAACCAGACCTCCCATGTGGGCGGTAAGCGCCCAGCTGCTTGAGCCACATCCACTCCCTGAAACTATTTTTAACATTAGTATTTTATTTAACTCACATCTAAAATGTTATCATGCCAACATGGAACCAATATCACAAAGATATTTTACCTTCTTTTTTTCCTAAGTTTTGACAACCCTGTGTGTATTTCACCCTTAAAGCACAGCTCAATTCGTTCAGCCACCTGGGACTGGTGGCTCATATTGGACAAGGGAGAGGGGAGACCAGGCCTGGCGACACAAGGTGGGGGCGGTGCAGAAGTTCCGGGGGTGGGAGCGACAAGCCTGGGGGGTTGAGGAGGGTGCCTGGAGGCCTGGCGCCGCAGCAGGACAGCCAGCCAGGCCACACACCAGGAGTAGGAGGTTTTGGGGAAGATGCTGAGCTCAGCTGGGACCAGACGAATGGGAGGGGTCAGAGCAGTGCGGGGGACATGGGCAGCTGGTTGGGGGCGGGCTGCCCGCCTTGACCGAGCCTTAGCGCCGCCCTGTCCTGCTCTGCCCCGCAGGGCGCGGATGGCGTCGGGGCGCCCCGAGGAGCTGTGGGAGGCCGTGGTGGGGGCCGCTGAGCGCTTCCGGGCCCGCACAGGCACGGAGCTGGTGCTGCTGACCGCCGCCCCGCCCCCGCCACCACGCCCGGGCCCCTGTGCCTATGCCGCCCACGGCCGGGGGGCCCTGGCCGAGGCTGCCCGCCACTGCCTCCACGACATCGCCCAGGCCCACCGGGCGGCCACCGCTGCCCGGCCTCCCGTGCCCCCACCAGCACCTCAGCTGCCCAGCCCTGATCGGAGCCCACCCCGGCCTCCCCTGGCCCGGGAGGAAGATGAGGAGAATGAGGATGAGCCGACTGAGACAGAGACCTCTGGGGAGAGGCTGGGTGTCAGTGATAATGGAGGTGAGAGGGGCGCAGGGCAGGCGGTGGGTTTTCCTGGAGGGCTGGGACTCACTTGTCTTTGAGCCCTGCTGCTCTGTGGAGGGGACTGGGAGGATGGACAGGCCTGCCCCGGGCTAGGGGGCCTTAGGCAAGTCATTTCCCCTCTCTGAGCCTCCGTGTCCTTACACTGGTGTCCTGGGACCAGCTCCCTGCTGGGAGGTGCTGAGCAATTGTTCCCACATCTGGAACCACTAATGTGTGGAAAATCAAAGAGGTGTTCAAGAGATGTGAGGAGTGCAGCTCACAGCTCAGGAGGCCAGGGGACAGGGCCGGCAGCTGTCTTGTGGGGAATTTGGAGGTGGGAGGCTTCCCAGAGACTGGACTATAAGGCTAGGGCTTTGAAGAGTGTGTAGGAGTTTGCAAGTGGCTCAATAAATAGGAGTTACTATTTTGTTGCTATTATTGCCAAGAAGTGGCTTCCTCACTGTTTCTGCAGAAAACTCCCATAGGGTTAAGGGCACAGACTCTGGAGCCAGGTGGCCTGGGTTCAAATCCCACTGATGCCACTTACTAGCTATGGGACCTC
Organism: Cabassous unicinctus; assembly: GCA_029593785.1. Taxonomy (NCBI): domain Eukaryota; kingdom Metazoa; phylum Chordata; class Mammalia; order Cingulata; family Chlamyphoridae; genus Cabassous; species Cabassous unicinctus. The sequence continues at coordinate 7,756 of JAQZBX010012432.1, forward strand.
TCTGTGCCTCCAGGTCCACATAGGTAAAAATAGGGATCATAATTGCCCCATATTTCTCTTAGCCAGTATTTTTAAGTCAGATCATTCCAAACATACCTCACAAATTTCACGTTAATTCCCCTGATCTGAGAGTGTAAAAGATAGAAACTGGGTTTATTTCTGCCAGTGACCAAGGAAGGGTGTTATAGGCAGAGGAACAGTAATCGTGGAAGCCCTGAGGCTTGCCAGGGCCTGGCAAAGGCAGGGAGTAGGGAGTGTCGAGGGCACCTGAGGTGTGATGGGGGCCGACTGGCCAGGCCTCTGATGCCATTCACAGGGCTGTTTGTGATGGACGAGGACGCCACCCTCCAGGATCTGCCCCCCTTCTGCGAGTCGGACCCGGAAAGCACAGATGGTGAGTGCCCAGGCTGTCCCCCCGGTAGGGGGTCTGGAACAAGGGCCGGGTGGAGGCTGAGGTCCCCCTCTCTCCCAGACGGCAGCCTGAGTGAGGAGACCCCGGCCGGCCCCCTAACCTTCTCAGTGCCTCCAGCCTCAGCCCTGCCCACGCAGCAGTACGCCAAGTCCCTGCCCGTATCTGTTCCTGTCTGGGCCTTCAAGGAGAAGAGGACAGAGGCACGGTCGTCGGATGAAGAGAACGGGCAGGTGAGGGGTAAACTGGGGCGGAAGGAGGAGAGGACAGCCTCCTCCAGGAAGCCCATCAGGCTTTGATGTAGTCAGCAAATACTCGAGCACCTGGTGGTCACGGGAATCCACTGAGCAGTGACACCACTATCCACACCACCTCACTCACCAGGTTCTTGGGCCAGAACCCTGCAATTCAGCTATTGTAACTTCATAATGTGCCTTGATGCCTTCAGGAACAGCTCCACTTACAGAGCCCCTGCCCTGGGCAAGGCCCCTGCCACTCAGTAGCTTGGCAACCCCTCCAGATGGGGAAACCGATCCTGGAGGGGTCGTATCCCCTCCCAGCCCCAAGTCCCTCCCGGGATTGTTCCCACGCTTTGTCCTCTGCTGCTCCAAGATCCCACATGTAGTCCTTGGGCTGGGCTGGGCTGGGCTGGCCCTGGGGGGTCCTTGTCGCCCATCACTGAAGCTTCCCCGAGGTCTCAGCCTGTAAGGGGTAGAGCTGGGATTGGAACCCAGCTTCCTCTAGGGAAGGAGCTGTGGGCTGGGAGGGAGGAAGCCGGACTCGCCACCATCCCTCCTCCCTGAGTACACCTCTCTGGACCTCAGTGTCTGATCTACCAACTAACCATCAAAACCAGCCCACCCACCCCCACCCTGGCTATCAGGAGGGCCCAGGCAGCCAGAACGTGCTGGAGACACAAGTAGTGCCTGTTCCAGGCAAGCGCCACTGCTGTGGCAGCTTATGGGTTTGCAGTGAATCTGCTGGGCTCTGAGGCCTCCTGAGGGCTGGGCCTCTGGGCTCGTCTGCGAATGGGCTCAGGCCCTGGTGGCCTCGGCCGGGGGTCATTCCTGCTGTGCTGGGAAAACAGGCCCACACCCAGCCAGCCAAGCTCAGGTGCTGGGCCCTGGCAGAGGGAGCACGGGCACCTGAGGGGGAGTCTGAGGCCTACGGGGTGAAATCTCTTGTTGGCAACCAGTCGGTGGCGAAAGCCCTGGTGGGAACTGACCGAATCCCACGGCCCAGGACCTAGCGATGAGACCATTTGGGTCCACGCAGCCTCAGTAGCCTGCAGATAAGCGGCCCTTCCCGCTGTGGGAGGAGGGCAGGGCAGGAAGGCTTCCTGGCGGAGGCGGTGCCTCAGCGGGGTGCGGGGCCTTCTTGGCAATGGGCAGCGCAGGGGCAGAGGCGGAGGGCAGGAGCGAGCCTCGAGTGGCCCCGCGGCCGGGAGTAGGTGAGGCGGCGCCGCCGTCCGTGCCGACCCCGACCCCGCCCCGGTCCCCGCAGCCCTCCTCGCCGGACCTGGACCGCATCGCGGCGAGCATGCGGGCGCTGGTGCTGCGGGAGGCCGAGGACACCCAGGTCTTCGGGGACCTGCCACGGCCGCGGCTCAACACCAGCGACTTCCAGAAGCTGAAGCAGAAATACTGAGGCCCGGGACCGAGCTGCGGGGCCCGGCGGCCGCCCGCCCCGGGGCCCGCCTTCCACGTCGGAGCCGGGACCGGCCTCCCCGCGTCTCCCGGAGCCCCGGGACAGGCCAGTCGGTGCCAATCCCCACCCAGGGACCCGGCCGAGGAGCGGGGCCTGTCCAGGCTCCTGATTGGGTCTGTCGCCCCTTTTTCTACCCAGCGACAGATTCTTTCTATTAAGGGATTGGTTGTGGGTCAACGCCGTTTTCTGGCGACAAGGGCTGTGCTCGCACGGCATTGGCTCCATCCGCGGGAGAGCGCAGTCGAGCCCCGGGATTGGGCAGTGGCGCTCCACTTCCGCCTAGTGACTTGGCAACGCCGTCGTTTGACTGGCTCGAGCTTGTCCACTCTCCATGTGTTCTCCTGCTTAATTGGCTCCAGCCTCTGGGGGCGTGGCCAAGCTCCTCATGCCCGGGACGAGCCTTGGGGCCTTCAATTTACGTTCTTTACACTACTGGGGCTGGGGTCGCCTCCGCCCAGATCCTGCCTCCTGGTCCCTCCAGCCTCTTCTCATTGGTTCCGTCCCACCACAGCCTGCCAATCGAAGGCCGTCCGTGCACTCAGGACGGCACCAACGCTCGCCCCCTCCCCCTCCCCCTCCCCCCACAGGTGCCTTAAAGGGCCCTCGTCCACCCCAGGTGGGGGGCAGGGGGCCTCACTCTCCGGCCCTGGTGTGGGGGAGAGTAGGGGGTGGGGATCGGGAGTTGGGGCGCTCTGAGATTAAAAGAGTTTTACCTCTAACGAATGGCTGTGTGGTGTGTTGTGGGTGTTCATTCAAGAAACCTTTTCTGAAGCAGAAAGAGCGCCATCTCGTTGGTCCTCACTACAAGGCTGGGGGTTGGAGTTGTCCCCATTTTACAAGCAAGAAAATGGAGGTTCACGGGGTGAGCAAGAGGACTTCAGGCCTGCGGCGCCCACCCCGGGGGGCATGCATGTTGGAACTGGAATGGTCCTTAAGGAGCCAAATATTCCCCAACTCAGGCAGAATCCTCGGGGTTGGAGAGCAGGTGGAACGTCGTCCGAAGTCAGGACTTCACAAAGGAAGCAAGGAACCCCCATTTCCCGCGGCGGGCGTGCGGACAACAGCGCGGTATGCCGGCCCGCCCGGCCCGGCGCGTTTCTCAGCGCTCTAGCTGCGGTCACCCGTTTACTCTAGTGCCCCGCCAAGTGGAGACGGTTAGCCCCACTTTATGGATGAGAAAGCGCCAGCGTCCCGGGTCAACCAGGAGAACGTTCTAGGACAGGCCTGCTGTCAGTCACAGGAGCACCTTCTTCCCCTGACAAGGATCTTCAGATGGGAGGGGGAGCTTCCTCCCGCTCTGTCTCCAGCGAAGGGGATGTAAGTCGGTGTTCAAATTGGCCAGAAGAAAAGCTAGGAACAGAGGATACACGCGCCCCTGCTGGCCTGAGCCTCACATTGCAGCAAGAGGGATGACGGTCAGAGCTGAGAGGGACCGAAGGGGCGGTGCTGCTTGGTAGGAGGGGCCCAGTGCCCGGCCCCTGCGGGCTGACGAGTCATTTCCGTGCGCCGCGGTACAGAAAAGCAGCCCGGCCCGCGGAGCGCCCCGGGCGGGAGGCCCCAGGCCCCAGGCGGCGCTCGAGCCCGGGCGGCGCGCACAGGTGAGCGCGGGGCGGGCCGGGGGCGCGCGCGAGGCTCTCGGCCTTCGCCCGGCAGCCAGGCACCCCGGCTCCCCGCGGGATGGAGCCGGGCGCCGTCGCCCGGGAAGAGGCGCCAGCCAGGAGGAGGGTGGGATTTCCGGAGCCAGGACCGAATGGAGGGGATCCCTGCTGGGGGATCTGGGGGGGTCTCTGGGGGCTGGAGGCGGGACTTCCTGTGGGCCCTGCGGGCCTTCCGGAGGAGTCAAAAAGAGGCGGGAGGGGAGGCGCGCGGCGCAGAGCTGCCACTCACGCCGGGTAACCTCCTTCCCCGCAGGCCGGGGCCCAGGATGGCCGAGCTGGAGGCCCGGGGCCGCCTGTGGCTGCAGAGCCCCCCTGGGGGGGCGCCCCCCATCCTCCTGCCCTCCGGCGGGCAAGCCCTGGTCCTGGGCCGGGGGCCCCTGACCCAAGTTACCGACCGCAAGTGCTCCAGAAACCAAGGTGGGCAGGGCGGAGCTTGCGGGGGGGGGGTGGCCGGCCCGCGGGAGTGGGAACGCAGCGGGTGGGAAGGGCTCCCCGCAACCGCAGCCAGCGAGACGCTCGCCTCCGGCGGAACCGCATGGCGCAGCCAACCCTGGAGTTGGCGGGTGCCCTCGGGGCAGCACAGGCGGGGGAAGGTGGTGCCTGGTGGAACCGGCCGTGCACTCTGGAGGAGGGGATGGAGCCAGGAGGCAGCGAAGGATGCTCCCAGGCCACCACCCGAGCCTTTGGAGAAAAGGAAAGGTTGCTTGGCACAGATGGCCAGTGGCCGGGCAGCCCCAAGACCAGCATCTAGCCACGCTTTTTGTCAGCCAGTTCTATAGAGAAAAGTGCCAGCCTTTTCCCTAGGCAAGGACCTGCCGCATGTCAGAGCGTGAGCCCTCCCTTTAGGAATAAATAACACTGCAGTAAGGATGCTTGTAGCCCAATCCTGGGGCCTGCAGCTTGCCCCGCTCCCAGTAATGAGGGCACCAAGAATAGAAGGAGAGAGAAAGAAAACAAAACAAAAAATACAAGAATGCAAACCCTGACTCCACCCCCTCAACCCTCAGTGGAGCTGGTCGCAGACCTTGAGACGCGGACAGTGGCGGTGAAACAGGTACCAGGGCCTCGGCAAGGAGTGGCAAGGCCTGGGTACGGGGTCTGGGGAGGAACCTCAACCCAGTGGGGGCGGGCCCCTGCAAAAATCTGATTGGCAAGAGCAGGTGTGGCTCAGTGTTTGAGCACCCGCTTTCCATGAGGTCCCTAAAAAAAAAAAAAAATGTGATTGGCTTGGGGGGGTGGGGATGTGGCCAGTAAATGAGATTTTAGACGAGTTGCCTTTTTCCTCGGGGTATCTACCCGCCGTCATTCAAATCGGACCCAACTGGAAGCCTTGTAATCTTTTCCAAAACCCGGATTGGTGGGACCCAGTGAAGAGGTGGGGCTTAAGGGCCTGACTGGCAGCTGGAGGAAGGCATTTGATTGGAGATTACCAGTGGGAGCAGGGGGCGATCCCATTCCTCGTCTTCTTCTGCAGCTGGGAGTTAATCCCTCGACTGCCGGGACCCAGGAACTAAACCCGGGGTTGGAGGGCTCCCTGGGAGTGGGCGACAAGCTGTATTTGGTCAACGGCCTCTACCCACTGACCCTGCGATGGGAAGAGGCCCGCACGCCGGGATCCGAGCCAGACACCCCACCGGGCACCCCTCCCGTGGCCCCAGATGTGGAGGAGAATGCTGCGCTGCCGAAAAAGCGGATGCGGAAATTGTCCCCGGGCTGGGAGGATTTGGAAAAGCTGCTGGTGTTCACCGCACCTGGGGTGAAGGCCCGGGGCAAGGTGAGGCCAAGCCCAGGGCTGGGGGGGCTTCCACAGCCTGGGGACCCAACTCCAAGCCTCTACTTACTCCTCTGGGAAATGGGCCAGATGACAAATGCAGGGGAAATGATGTTTCCAGCTCCAGCCTGACCTACGGTAGCCACCCAGAAATCATGGCAGGAGCTGTTAGGAGGCGTCATTTTTAGATCCAGAGAGACTTGAGTTCAAAGGCTGTTAGTAACACGTTCTGGCAAAGCTTTAAGTCTCAGGACCCCAATTCCCTCATCTCTGAAAAGATGAATTGTGAAAAGCAGGTGGCATAGCCCCCGACTTGGAGTTAGCACCCAAATAAAACTTTTTACTTTCCTGGCTCTTCTCCCTCAGAGGTGGGAGAGGGTGGGCAAGCTAAGAACAGCCCTTTAAAAATCTGGAACACCAAGGGGCCCAGGAGTAAGGGGAGACATCCTGGAGGGCCGTGTCCCTGCATAAGACATACAGCTGTCTGTGGCTCAGTTTCCCCACCTGTAAAATGGACGTAGACTGTGACTCCGCCTGGGTGAGGATGGGAGGTGTAATCACTGCACTTTTCCCCGGCGACGCCAGGTGGCCGGCTTTGACCTGGATGGGACCCTCATCACCACTTGCTCTGGGAAGGTCTTTCCCACCAGCCCCAGTGACTGGAGGTGATAAGGGGTGAGAGCAGGGAGGGAGTGGGGCCCAGAGCCCCCCCACCGAGCCCCAGGTCATCCTGTCACTTGCCTGCCTGCCCTAGGATCCTGTACCTGGAGATTCCACGCAAGCTCCGGGAGCTCGATGCCGAGGGTTACAAGGTGTGTGTGCACACGTGTGTGTATCTGTGAGCACGTGGTGTGCAGTGGCCAGGCCTCAGGGTAGGCTGGGAGCCCTTGGGATGGGGCACCGGTGACACCCATCTGCTCCTCAGCTGGTGATCTTCACCAACCAAATGGCCATTGGGCGCGGGAAGCTGCGGGCAGAAGAGTTCAAGGCCAAGGTGGAGGCTGTAGTGGAGAAGCTGGGGGTCCCCTTCCAGGTATGGCTGCATGAGGCAGTGAGGGGCTATTTGGGGTTCAGAATCGGGGGAAGGAATAGAGACCCAGAGAAGGGAGACAGACCAAAAATTGGGAAGGCAATAGAGACCCCCGGGGAGGCAGAGGCCAGGGAGGGGGTGGATGGAGACCCAGAGAGAACACATAGGACACCCCAGTTTGAGAGGGCAGAGGACAGAGATTCTGGGGCGAGTGTTAGGGTGGCAGAAATCGCACCCCAACTTTATATTCTGGGCTGCTAGACAGCCCTCCATAGGATTGCTGAGGGTCGGGGGTGGCATCCAGGGGGCCCATGGACCCTCGAAAGGCCTCTGGGTGCGCGAGGCAGACCTGGGGATGGTGCCTGAGCCCCTCCCACCCACAGGTGCTGGTGGCCACGCACGCCGGCCTGTACCGGAAGCCTGTCATCGGCATGTGGGACCATCTGGAGGAGCAGGTAAGCGGCGCTCTCCCTCTGCAGCGCCCCTCCCTGCCCGCTGCCCACTGTCTGGGCCTCTGGTCCCCAGCCTTTGCTTTCTCCATTTGTAGCCATCACATCTTAGGTGCTTATGAGGCCCACCCTCTTAAACTCTGAAAAGCAGAGTGATCGAGAGGGAAATCACTCATTTGTTCTTTCATGTGTAAGTTTGTCCTGATAGTCAACAAATTCTTGAGCTGAAAGCAAGAAGGGCAGGACAGCGCCTGAGTCCTCAGTGCAGGGCGCAGCCGGACACCTAGGCCATGGCGGCAGGAAGTGAGGCCAGGTGCAGTGAGGGTGTTCTTGTAGCTCCAGTGGGCAGGGCAGGGCCCCCTGAGAAGGGGGCATCTCAGTGAAGACCTAAAGGACATCCAGGGAAGAGAGGGTGGGAGTAAAGGCCATGCAGAGGCCCTGAGGTAGGACCCAGAACAGCAAGGCGGCCAGGGAAGCTGGAGCCCAGAGAGGACGCAGAGGGGAGCAGGGGCAGATGGCACAGGCGGGAAGGGGCAGGCTCGGCTCTGAGTGGGCTGGGAGCTGGGCGGGTCCTCAGCAGAGGCGGCACCTGCTGCCCTGGGGTGGGGGTGGCGCCCTCTGGTGGCTGTGTGGGGGAACTGTTGGGGGCCCGGGCCAGGGTGGTGGCTGGAGGGGTGGGAAGTGCTCAGACAGTGGGGCAGGAAAGATAAGAGAGGCCACGACGAGTGCCCTGGGGAGCCTTGATGCTTTGGGGGGCACGTGCTGAATGGCTCTTGAGCGCTCCACCGGCCTGTCTCCCCAGGCCAACGAGGGCGTGCCCATCTCGATCGGGAGCAGCGTCTTCGTGGGAGGTGAGGGTCTTCGTGGGAGGTGAGGGTCTTCGTGGGAGGTGAGGGCCCGGGAGCGCGGCGTGGGTGGGGCGGGGCCCTGCCCCAGGCTGCCAGTGGAGCGCGGGGCGTCCTGGTGTTTCAGACGCAGCCGGCCGCCCCGCCAGCTGGGCCCCCGGGCGGAAGAAGAAGGACTTCTCCTGCGCCGACCGCCTGGTGAGGCCCCCCGCCCCCTACCCCCGCCGGAGCCCCGCCCCACCTCTGCCTGACCTCTGCCCTCGCCCCCAGTTTGCCCTCAACCTTGGCCTGCCCTTCGCCACGCCAGAGGAGTTCTTTCTTGAGTGGCCTGTGGCCAGCTTCGAGCTTCCAGCCTTCGACCCGGTGAGGCCCGCGGAGCCGGAGGTGGGTGCGGGGAGGGGCTGGGCGAGGGTCTCACTCGGAGCCTTCCGCCCCTCCCAGAGGACCGTGTCCCCCGCAGGGCCCCTCTTCGTCCCGGAGTCCAGCTCCCTCTTGAGCTCAGACCCTGAGGTGGTCGTCGCCGTTGGATTTCCTGGGGGTGAGGTGCCCTGATCCCTGACCTCCAGGAGCCCTCAGCGCCCCTTCGGGTCCTGGGCACCCACTAATTCTGCACCCCACCTCACAGCTGGGAAGTCCACCTTCCTCAAGGAGCAGCTTGTGTCTGCAGGATACATCCACGTGAACAGGGTACTGCCCTCCCTGCAGTCTAGGCTGTGGGAGCCGGGAGCATCCCCCCAGCAATCCGGGTTCAGCCCCCTTCCCCGTCACGTCTGGGGCCCAGCTTCCCTCCCAGGCACTGCCTGTCTCCCTGCCATAGCCCTCTCTCTCTCCGCTGTCTCTGTCTCCCTGTCTGCGTCTCTTCCCCATGGATCTGCTGCTCTCCCGTGTCCCCCAGGACACGCTGGGCTCATGGCAGCGCTGTGTGTCCACGTGTGAGGCAGCTCTGAAGCAGCAGCAGCGGGTGGTGATCGACAACACAAACCCAGACCTCCAGAGCAGGGCCAGGTACCAGGGACCCCGGGGGAAGGCCTCCAGCAGGGCCCAGCCCTGTGTCTCCTTACAGCCAGCACCTTCCTGGCCCCAAACAGGTACATCAAGTGTGCCCAAGACGCAGGCGTCCCCTGCCGCTGTTTTCTCTTCACTGCCACCCTGGAGCAGGCGCGGCACAACAACCGGGTGAGCCTGGGCGAGCGGGGCCCGGACCCGCCCACTCCTAGTCCCGGTCACGCCCCCAAGTCCCAGCTCCTTGGGCCCAGGCCTGACCTCGGTCTCCACCCCCAGTTCCGGGAGATGACTGGGTCCACGCATGTGCCCGTGTCCGACGTGGTCATGTACGGCTACAGGTGCGGTGGGGATGCGGCGGGGATGGGGCAGGGCGGGTGGGGGGGGCGCCCAGCACCTACCCCTGCTTACCCCCCTCCCACCCCCAGGAAGCAGTTCGAGGCACCCACGCGGGCCGAAGGCTTTTCGGAGATCCTGGAGATCCCCTTCCGGGCGCACCCGGAGCCGCGGCTGGAGCGGCTGTACCGGCAGTTCTCAGAGGGCTGAGCCCTTGCCCCCCAATAAAGGCTGCTTTCTTTCAGGCACGGCCAGCATTTTGCTGGGGAAGGGGGTGGTCAGTCGAGCCGAAGTCCAAGAGGAGGGACTGGTGTGGCCCCCAGCAGGGCTCTCAGAAAGCCTGGCCCCTGGGAGAGGCACTACTTGGGGTGTGAGGACCCCCCTTCCACCTCTGGGAGATGGAAAGGGCATCAGGCTCAGCCTTGGGGGCTCCTTGGGCCAAGTGGCCGTTTGCCACCTACACCCAGCCCCTCAGCCACGGACACCTGCTCCCCAGTAAATCAAGCCCAGGGTGGACTCCAGGCTCTGAGCATGCAGGAGCCGCCCCGCCTGTTCCTTGTTCAGATGGGGGCCACAAAGAGATGGGCCGGCCCTGCGCTGGCTCGCTGGGTCCCCAGCTTGCCGGCTCTTCCCACTGTGCTGCCGCCTGCCCTGTGCCATGACCCTGCAGCCAGGCAGGTGGACCTGCGTCCCCATCGGGCTTTGCCAGGGCCTCCCTGTGCTGCTCAGCAGATGGCCCGACCCAGGGCCACTTCCCTCTCCTGTCGACAGCTTGGGGCCTCTCTGGAAACCCCCCAAGGCAGGGCCCAGCACCGGACAGAAGTGGCTAGGTGAGTCCAAAGCCAAACCAGAGGTGGGTGCTGGAGCCTGGGGGAGGGACACATGACAGCCTAAGCCAGACATGGAAAGATCCTGGAAGAGGCCCACCAACCCGCCACCCCTGGCCTGGCTGTCCACACCCGCGGGGCATGGCCTTCACAGGGCAGGAAGTCCCCAGTTCCGCCTGGAGGCTGGATCCCTACCAATCCAAGTATCCCAGCCCTCACCTTGTCAATGGGACAGTCTGAAAACCCTCCCCAAATGGCCCAGTGCTGCTAGGGGTGGCTCCACCCGAGATACCACCCATGTGACAGTCTTGAATATCAAAGTGGCCCCTGGACCAATGGCCCAACATAACCTGGAAACTTTTAAAATGCAAATTCCCAGGGCCCATGACAGCCCACCTGACCCAGAACCCCAGGGCAGACCCGGCCATCAAGCCTGAAGGCAAGGGCCCACCTCCGCTCTGGCCACCGGCTCTGCCCACGCAGAGGGTTCCCCAGACCGGAGGAGGTGCCCAGCGTGGGGGCAGTGAACAGAGAGTCAGGCGGGCTCTGAAAAGGTTTTATTGGGGAAACGTACGGTGGGGGGACGGTCCCTGGAGGCACCTAAGGACGCTGTCCTCCATCACGCCAGGCAGCTGTAGTCCCCAGGGGGCCCAGCTCAGAGGTGTCTGACCTGGGAGGTGGGGCACAGTGGGAGGGGCTGGATCTCAGCTCCACTCAGTGGCCCCTGGGCCCCCAAGCACCAGGACCCTCCTGTACCACCCAGCACCTATCCCATGAACCTCTGAGGCTCCAGAGAACTATGGGAGGCACCCTCTCCCGGCCCAGGCCTAAAAAATGCAGCCCCGGCAGCCCTGCCTGTGGGAGCTGGAGCTTCCCAGGAGACCTGACTGCCCTCTCTGCGCTAGGCCTCTGAAGGCTGGTGCCACCCTGCCCCTTCCCAAAGCCCAGTGTCCCAGGACCCGGCCTGTGCTGATGTCACCACTCACCAGTCTCCACGGGGGCCTCGTCTGTGACTCCTGGAGGGGCCCAGCCCAGGGGGGGCCACTACCCTCCCATCTGTGGGGAGGAAGCAGAGATTCAGGAGAGGGAGTGTGGGGATGGGGTGGGGCTGGAGACCGCGGAGGCCTGGTGGGGGCCCCCGCCCGCCCTGCGCCCCCTCACCCCACGCTGCTGCTGCTCCTGCTCCAGGTTCCGCTGCAGGACTTGCTGCTGATTGGCAATGACACGGCGGATGCCGTTGACAAAGTTGCTCTGGTCATGGGGGATGAGGCCAATGAAGATCTTCTTCTCCGAGGAGTACAGCAGCATCAGCACACGCACCTCGCACGCCGCCTTGTAGGAGAAGTGCACGCAGCCGGCCTGGCGGGCACAGGGCACAGCCGTCACAGAGGGCCTCGCCCGTGACTGCCCGGCCTGCACCCCTCAGACCAGGCTGAGGCTTCAGAGCGCTAGCAGCTGCTGGGGCAGGCGCGGTCATTGTCCCTGACCTGCAGACAAGGCAGAGGCTGAGGGACCCTGTATCCTCAGAGGGTCCCGGAGGCCCCAGCGCCCCCTGGAACACGAGTGCCACCAGCGCGTGGGGCATTAACACAAACTGAGCACCTATATTAGCACCGACCCTGTTACCCATAAAGCCCCCACTGTGGGGACAGACACCCAGCCGCTGACCTGAGGGACACGGGCTCTGTGGTGGCCCCCCTGTCCCCCTTCTACAGAGGAGGAAGCTGAGGCTCCCAGGGGCCAGGGCAGGGGGGCGAGGCTGCTGGGGAGCACAAGAGAACCTCCCAGCAGAAGTGGCGTCAAGAGCACAGGCCCAGGGTGCCCCTGACCCAGAGTGTGCCCGTCCCTGACTGACCCACCTGGGTCCCCCACTCTCCCAGGGACACACCATCACCACCATCTGCCACATGGGGCACGTGGCCAGGCTCCTTCTCCCTACGACCTGAGAGGAGGAGCAGGGGGACATGGCCGGGAGGGGCCTTTACAGCTTTTTCTAAGGGAAAGCTGTTTTTAAACTGATGTTATTTTACTTGTTGAGACATTTACTATTCTAAAGTGAAAGAAACACCCAACCAGCCCCTCGGCTGCACAGCTGCTCCTCAGGCTGACGGGGAGAACGGGGTAGTCCCTCGGGTGTGGTGGTGCCCACAGTGGGCTCCCTGCATCGGGCAGTCTCAGTGTCATTGAGTCCAGTCGGCCTCACCTTCCAGATAGAAAAACTGAGGCCAGAGAAGGAAGGACTCGCACAGTCCCACAAAGAGGACGTACCCTGGCACTGGGAGGGCCGGGCTGAAGACGACATGCCCGCCTGCCCGGGCCTCGAGGGCCACAGGAGCTCTCCCAGCCTCAGGGTTCCCACGGCCACCAAGACATGACAGTGCCACGCTGCCCAGGGTGTGGGGAAGTGGAGGGGGCTGGAGGGAAGGCCCTCGGTCAGCAGCCTCCTCAGCTGTCAAAGGCCCCCCAGCACTGGTCCTCAGGGTATCACATGGGGGTCCAGGCTGGGACCCCCACCCTTTCCCCAGCCTGGTCAGGGAAACTTGACCTAGTTCACTTTTAAACACTTGTGTGTGTCTAGCTGTATTTTTGGACACGGCTTCCAGCTGGACTTTTTCCTCTGGCTCTGAACGACCCTCCCCCCCACCGCTAACAGACACCCCTCACGCCATGGCAACTCACAAAGCCGTTGTCCATGATCCGACACAGGCTCTTCAGCGTCTCCAAGTCCTTGGTGAAGTGGAACTGCACCAGGCGGGAGTTCCGGAACAGCGGCACCAGGGTGGTCTGCCGGGGAAGGCCACGAGGGCGGAGTGACCCCACACTGGCTCCCGCCTGCCCCTCACAGCCTCGCCCCCCTTCGCAAGGCCTCGTGGGGCCACCCCCTCCAGCTCTGGGGCAGACCCCTTGCCCCACTCGCTCACCTGTCAGCTCAGCCTGCCCCAACTGCCTCAGGAACAGTCACCTCCGTGAAAGCCAGAGACTGCCCCCCCGCCAAATCGGCCCCAGCCACTGGCAGGTTCCACCATCGAGGGGAATCTCAAGTCCACGAGCCCAAAACCGGCAGGTGCCACTCAGGTCCAGGCCATCTTCACCTCTTGCCCGTAACAACTCCACCACCCCCGTGGCCACTCACCCTGCCTCTTGTCTGTGCCCCCCGTGTGACAGCCAGTACCATGGCTGAGGGCCCCCTTCCACCTAAAACTCCAGGTGGGCCCTGTGGATCTCAGGATGGAAGCTGGCCTGCCTGCTGCCCATGCCTCTGCCTTGCCACCTTCCGGCCACAGGGCCTTTGCGCCTGCTTGGCCCCTCCTCCTGCAGCTGGCCACACTAGCCAGCTCCACGTAGCCCTTCTTGGGTACTCTGAGCCCAGGCCTCTGCTTCCCCACTCACCAGCAGCTGCTGCGGGATGAGCTGCATGTACAGCTTCCTGGGCCACTGCTCCGTCCTTCTAATGGGTATGAAGACAAGGGGTCAGAGAAGCCCCGCCCCCGAGATGCCAACCTCCACCCCAGGAAACACTCACAGGATCTCGCCTTGGTTGACATAGACGTGGGACGGCAGCCACCTCTTGGACCGACTGTTGGGCTCTGGCCTGGGCTTTGGGGTGGAAGAGGGAAGACATCAGGGCTTTGAGACCCAGACCCCTACCATCCAGCCCCCAGAGCCTGCAAGGCAGCGAGGACACAGTGCCTGGGGCCACCTGGGCCCCTCTGGACTCACCTCCTGCCATTCCATGACTCCGCTCCACGCCAAAAATTTGTTGTTGACGATCTGCACGGGGCCCGAGTTGACACCACCTGGTCCCACTGCCTGTGGGAGGAGCAGATGGGGTGGGTGGGGGCACCAAGAGGCAGCTGCCCCAGGGGTTTCCCAGAGGTGGCTTGTGGACACCACGGTGCTGTCCTAGGCCCTTCTGCCTCTTTCCGCAGCCTCAGCCACCTCCTCTCCCACCTGGACAGTCCCCCGGCATCCTTTCTGGCCTCCCATCTGTCCCTTCCAGTCTGTCCCCACAGCCCCAGAAGAGTCCCCAAGGTTGGCCCTGCCCTTCTCTCAAGCCCTCCCCTGGCTCCTAGGACCCTGGGACAGCACACGAGCCCTGCAGGGTCACCTTGGAGCTGGGTAGCCGTCTGGTCACTGTAGAAATCGGGCCACCTGTGAGAGCAAGGGCACCTGGGCTGCTGGGACGGCACTCCCTGGGCCCGGGGCCAGATCTGGAACCTCTCCAGCCTCAGGCCAGCTGGCCCGGCAGACACGCTCACCTGCCCATCCCCCAGCCCTGCACAGGCGTCTCACACGGGGAGCACCCTCATCCCCAAAGGGTGCCATCACTCTGGGCACCCCTCTCCGGGGCGCAGGTGACGCACCTGTTTGCGGGTGGTGATGACCTGGCGGATGGCGTTGACGAAGCCGCTCTGGTCGTAGGGGATGAGGCCCATGAAGATCTTCTTCTTGGACGAGTACAGCAGCATCAGCACACGCACCTCGCATGGCGAGATGTGGGGGAAGAGCATGCAGCCCGCCTGGGGGAGGCGGCGGGTCAGACCCGAGAGCACTGCCCGGCGCCCCATCCACATGTCCCCGCCACAGCCCACTGGGGCTCAGCTGGAGGTCCTCACAGGACCATGGGCTTGAGCCAGGGCCGGGCGTGAGACCGCAGCCTTCCAAAGGAACACGGATGCCTTATTTCTGGGCCCCTGATGAACTCCCAGGTCGGGTGGGTGTGAGGGGTGAGGACGCTGAGGAGCTCCGTCTCTAGCCCAATTCTCCCTCCTGACGCCTGGCCCTGCCCTGTAGAGCTGGGGCCACGCTGGCTGTCTGCGGCCATATCTGCTTCCAGAGGGGACCTTCCAGGCCAAAGGGGGCATCGGGGTTAAGAGCACGGATGTCAGGCCAGACTGCCTGGGTTCAAATCCCAGCTTGGCTACTTCCTAGCTGAGGGATCTCAGGCAAGTAAACTCCCGTCTCTGAACTCAATTCCCCCACCTGGCAAACAGGCTAATGGCAGTGCACGCAGTAAGCGCCACATATGCTAAATGAAATGCTAAATGAACCGGGGGAACTTGGGAGAGGGTGAGCTTGGCAGGCGTTCTGTCCACAGGGTCTGAGAGGCGCCTGCTTCCGAGGATGCCCCCACCCCGCCCCGGGGCCTGGGCCCTGCCCTCCCGCACCTCCTGTCCTCAGGGCAAGCTCGGGGCCTCTCCACAGGGACTCCTGCCCTGCCGCTCCCTCTAGCACGGCAGTGTCCTTCCAGAGCCATGAGGCCATGCCAGGTGGGCTGGGTACCCAGTGGTGACCGCTGCCTGAAGGGAGGAACCACTGGTCCGGCAAGAGGAAGCCTGTCTTGAGTAGCACCCCAGGCCAGTCCTGAAGGAGGCGGCCGGCGAGGAGGGGCCCCTGGCTGGGCCAGATAGGAGAGCAGAGGCCTCGGGGCATCCTGGGCAGATAACAGGCACCCCCTGATGTCACCCCTCCCCAGCAGCCCCCTTTCCACAACCACACCCCTCTCAGGGGATGCTGCTAAACGCTTGTCCTCACCAAACCAGGACCCAGAGGGGACACTTGTGGCCCTAGCTGAGATTCCAAAGACCCAAACCCTCCAAGCACCTGATGCGTATGAGGCGAGCCCTCGCTACGCCAACCATTAGCCCGTTTATCTGGTCTGCAGGTGAGGAGACTGAGCCCAGTACTGCTGGCTCCCTCTGGCCACCCCACCTGCCCCCCAGGGGAGAGGGTTCTCCAGGCGGAGCTCTGCCTCCGGCTGCG
The DNA here is from genome assembly GCA_029593785.1 of Cabassous unicinctus. Lineage (NCBI taxonomy): Eukaryota > Metazoa > Chordata > Mammalia > Cingulata > Chlamyphoridae > Cabassous > Cabassous unicinctus. The sequence goes on from JAQZBX010012432.1 coordinate 23,553, forward strand.
CTGAGGTGGGGGCTTCCAGCCTGCTCGCAGGTGCCCACACGGCCCCCCCACACCCCCAGACTCACGAAGCCGTTGCCCATGATGCGGCAGAGGCCCTTGAGGGAGTCGCAGTCTCTATTGGTGAAGTGGAACTGTGCCAGCTGGGAGTTGCGGAACAGGGGACCCAGTGTGGTCTGTGGGCAACATGGGGAGACCAAGTCACCGCTGGGCTTGGTGGCCTCTGGGGAGTGGGCCAGGAGGGGCCAGGGCGGGGTCTCACCAGCAGCTGCTGCGGGATCAACTGCATGATCAGCTTCTGGGGCCACTGGTCAGTCTCCCTGTGGGAAGGAGCAGGGTTAGTGGGGGGCCGCCCTGCCCACCCAACACCCGCCCACGGCACTCACAGGTTCTCGCCCTGGTTCACGTAGGCCTGGCAGGGCAGGGCCCGCTTCAGCTTCGCACTCGAGTCAGAGTAGGGTCTGCGTTTCTGTGGCGGGATGAGGGTGTCACCAGGCAGCCACGTGCCCAGGCCTGCCGCCACCAGGCACGCTGGCACCCCCCTCCCAGGACCCTGGGCCAGCCCTCAGCCCCGCAGGCACTAACACTCACCTCCTGCCACTCGAGGACGCCGCTCCAGGCCAGCAGCTTGTTGCTGAGCCGGTGCTCACCCACAGCCAGGCCCCCGAGCGAGAGCCCAGGCGAGGAGGGCCCGATGGGACCCAGGGCACCGAAGACCCGCGCGCCTTCCTGCAAGCAGAGGTGGGGACTGAGCCTGGGGGAGCCACAAGGCTAGCTGTCCCCACCTACCGCAGAGGAGACACCCCAACATTCAGACTCCAAGCCCTGCTCAGAAACTCCCAGAGCCAAGTCCAAGCCCTCTGTCCCAGCAGTCAAGGCCCTGCGACTTGACCCCCATGGCCTCTTCCCACTGCTGCCCCAGGACTCCTCTCTCCCCAAGTCAAAGCGTCACTTCAACAGCAGCCAGGTCCCAACAGCCTGTCAGCCTGTCTTCTCCCCGGCCTCTGGCCCAGCTGTGCTCCCAGCCTGATCAAGTCTTGGTATCTCCTTCAAGACCCAACTCAGATGACTGTTCTTCTGGGTTGATTTCCTCAAATGCCAGGCTGCAGCCAATGCTTCTGCTAGGTCGTCCCAACACACAAAGCCTGCCTATGTCTGTATGTCCGTCTCGCACATGCTGCCCTGTCCCTCCCCTGCTCAAAACCCTTCCAAGGCTCCCCACACTCTGCCCTCTGGCTTCCTCGTGTGCCTAAGGTCCCAGCCACATCGGCTCACCCAAGGAGGTGGGAACCGTGCAGAAAACAGAACCAGCCAGGAGAGCAGGTGTATCAACACCTGGGGCACCTTAAGAACTTTTGCAAAACACCAGAAGCATTATCCAGCGAATGCCAAGAAAACTGCAGATTCTACACAGAGGGTCATCCTAGTTAATTTTTTTTTAAACCAAAAACATCTCAAAGCAAATAAGAGGCGGCTTTGGAACCAGCCTGGCAGCAGAAAACCATGAAAGTTGTAGCAGTAGATGCCTCCAGATAGCAAAAACATAAATGATAAGGGATGTTTCGTCTCATCCTATTGCTACTGGGTATTTTCCAAATTTTTATAAAGGACATGATGTTTTTTGTCCTAGTGTAACAGACATATTTTGGTGGGGGTTAAAAAGAAAAAAACCTGAACAAGTTTGTGCTCCCTGGGGGCAGGTGATTCTGGGATGTGGGCAAAATCAGAGAGAAAACCAGAAACCCTCTTGGTTTAAGAACGGGTGTGTGTGTGTGTGTGTGTGTGTGAACACTGGTGTCTCTGGGACAGAGGTTTAGGCCCACCGGGGTGAGTGTGCATTTCAAGTACACACCTGGGACGAGCCTTGGAGAGGACTTGCAACACCCATGCTCAGAGGTCTGCGGTGAGCATGGACCCATCACCCCGGGACCATCGTGGGCCTGGGTGCACACCTGCTGATATACTACGTGTTTGCCAGATGCGGGAGATGTGTTTTAGGTCTGGGTAAGCCCAGTTAAGGGCCCAGGGAAAGCTCCAGGGGCGGGTGTTAGGGAAGGCAGCTTTACCACTTAGGACTTGGGGAGGGATATGAAAGTCTGTGGAAGTGGTGTAAAGACCCGGGGCGGCACCCAGGGCGCCTCATACCTGCCCAGCAGGAGGCCCCGGGCCAGGTGGGAGGACCACACTGAAGGACCCAGCTGTCCTGCAACACCAAAGGAAACCTCACGCCTGGGCAAGCACGGACAAAACTTGCCTGTGCCACCAGACTGCAGGTCTGTTGTTTACTGCACATGTGGTACTGAGGGGAGGTTTGAGGCCTGAGGGAACAGGTTTAATGGCGCTGGAAGAGCTTTTGAACAACCAAGGATGGCGGGAAAGGGGTCCACTTCGGGAGGAGTTTAGGGTTTAAGAGCTGAGCAAGCCTGTTTAAGGCTCACGTGTAGCTGCCAAAACTCTGTGCCGCGGGCCACGCCGGGGAAGCTCAGTTGGGCAAGCGTGTGCCTGGTTTAGCTGTGCATGAAACGTCAGAACGTGCAGTTTTATGTTCCAGGGAAGGCTTCTTAAGGTCTGGGAAAAGCCTGTGCATGTTTTAGGTCTGGGAAGGCGAATGCACAGCCCATTGTACCTGCAGAGCTGGAGGTTTACGCTTAAGGTCTGGGCTCATTGCAATCCGTAAAGACATCCCGCATCTGGACGAGCGCGCAAAATTCTGGGCGCGCCACGGACAGCGTGCGGGCCGGGGAGAGAACGCCGTGGGCAACATCTGGGCGCGCGTGTGCAAGGCGCCGCTCGCCGCCGCCCCCCAGCCCTCTCCCCCACTTTCCATGTTTCCTGTCCGGAGAGAGACCAACTTTCCGATTGGAAAAACAAGTGCGCCGGGCTGCCGGCCCCCCACCCCGCCGGAACTCCAGCCGCGGAGTCAGCAGTAATTTGAGTCCTCCCCGCCCCCGTACCCCGCCCCCTCCCACGCCGGCCCGAGCGCCTAACAAAGGGGAGAGCCCGGCGCGTACCACGGGGGATTCCCGGAGGGGGGGAACCGGCCCCGGGCGAGACCACCCTTCGGGGCACGGGGGAGACCCCACAGGGGACCGGGCCGCGGACAAAGGCGTGAGCCCGGGGGAGGGGCTGGCAGAGGCGGGGCCACGGAAGGCTCTGGAAAAAGGGCGGGGGGCTCACCATGGGCGGGGCCGAGCGGGCCCGGATCCGCGGCGGCTGCGGGCCCCGGGGGCTGGCGGGCCAGGAGCGCGAGCGGGCGGCGCGGGCCACGACGGGCCGCGGGGGGCGGCCGCGACCCCCCAGGGGGCCCCCAGCGCCGGAGCGGTGCGGGGCGCGGCGCGGACGGACCATGACGGGCGCGGGCCGAGCGGGGGGCTGCCGCGGGCCACACGGGGGGCTGCGGGCTCCACTGACTGAGGGGCGCGGGCGCGCGTCTTCGGGGGAGACGGGCTGGGCCGTACCAAGTGCGGGGGACGCGCAGCCAGAGGGGTCGCCGCGGCCAAACCACTGCGGCGAGCGGGGGAGCGGCGCGTACCGGGAGGGGGCGTGGCCGGGGTGCACCAAAAGAGAGCCTTAGGGAGAGACGACGGGCCTCGGGAGGTACCATGAGCCGCCCGAGCAAGGGGGGAGTAGCTGGGAGGACCTGCGAGCCACTTCAGGGGGGCGTGGCGGGAGGCGCAGGCCATACCAAAGGCAGAGGAGCGGCTGGTGAGGAAGATACCAAATTGGCGCCGAGAGACCTCCCTGAGAGCCCCGGACCTGCGGAGCCCGGGAGCTACGCCAAGTGACCTCAGAAAAGAGGAGCGGGACTACGCACCGGGGAAGAGCTTAGAAGGGTTGTAGGCAGTGACGTGGTTTCGGCGGGCAGGGGACTGCAACTCCCGGCGGCTCTCGCGCGGGCTGGGCGGGGCCAGGAGGTACACCCCCTGCCATGCACAGCCGCGCACCATTGGCTCCCAAGCCCTAGGCCACGCCCGCCACTCTGATGTCCGCTCTAGCTTCTCGCTGGGCCATTCATTGATTCATTCATCAGCTAATATTCAGTAACTGCATATTCACTTACCAGTAGTGTGGCTTTCGGCAACTTGTGTAAGATTTTTTGCCTCAATTCCTCTTTGCCTTATTGTGGTTTTGTGGATCAAATAAGTTAATATATATTAGGCCCAGACCTAATGAATCATATTACCGTTTTTTCCTAATCGTTATTCGTAGCACTCGGGTTCTGTACAAGGCGAAGAGTTTTCTGGGATGATCAAAATAGACTAGGTCCTTTAGAGAACCCATGGTGCATTGGGGAAAACAAATAATTACAGTTTATGATAAGTACTAATATAGCAAAAAGCACAGGATGCGGAGATGGTGACCGCAAGGGAGGAGGTAAGTTTAGCAAGGGAAGTCAAGGAAGTGATTTTTGAGCAGCTACCATTCCAGAGATGATGGAAAGGTGTGCTAAGATAAAGGAACAGCAAGGACACAATTACTGACCCCAGAGGAAAAAGAAGGAAGTCCAGCGTGGCTGGATGGGAAGAGGGTGGAGGAGAGGGCTCAATACGGAGGGAACACGTCATACCCGCTCCTGCAGAGTGGAATTTGGATTTTTGTCTCACTGTCCTAGGGAACCACGCAAAGATTTTTATCAAGGGAGTGACACTCTTATTTACATTTTAAGCCAATCGTTCATAGAATGCACAGATTCATGCACAAAATCTCTCTACAAGTCCACAGAAACAGCTGGGAGCCGTAATCACCTCTGAGGAGAAAAAAGGGCAGATGCAGGGAGGAGAGAGAGAGGAGTGGAAGAGACTCAGTTTGCTTTTTTGGACCATTCCTTCCTCTTACCATGTGCAAGTGTTGTCTGTTGAAAAAAACATTTTTCAAATACCTAAACGTTTTCTAATGATCCCTCTGGCTGCTGTGTTGAAAATAAGATTGTGGAAAACAAGAGTGGAAGCAAGTAAGAGGTGCAGAGGGGATGGCTCTCAGGCAGGCTGCTGCAGGGAAGGTGTGATGGTGTGAGGGTGGTCAGCTGCACTGGAGCCCAAAGAAATTGTCCAGAGACGGGTGGGGTGGGGTGGGGAATGGCCCTGGGAAAGGACTGCAAATTGGCCTTCAGGTCCTGGGGTACCAAATGGCTCCCAGCAAAGGAAGCTCACAAGGCAGACACCCTACACTGATGCAATCAGACTTCAGGAAGGCACAGGAGGGGCTTACAGGAAAGGAGGCTTATAGGAGAGGACAAGGAAAAAGAGGCCTACACTCTAAGTAAGTTTCCTTCTGCCTCGATGTTCCAATAAGCGGCTGGAACAGAACTCAACTGACAGCCGCCATTTCCCTTTTTTTTTTGTGGACTATAAATTCCCACCCCGAAGACTTTGGAACACCTCTTTTACTTGGCATTGAGAATGCCAGTCCAAGAAGTAAAGCTTTCTTCTTTCTGTTTGTGGTAGCAGGTCTTTTGAAACCACCAAGGGTTTTGTTTTGTTTTTGCTTTTGAGGTTCCAGGGCAAGGGATTGAACCCTGGATTTCATATGTGGGAAAACAGCGCTCACCTACTGAGCTACACCAGCTCCCCCGAGTTGGTTTTTTTGTTGTTTACTTGTTTGTTTTTAGGAGATACCGGGGATCAAACCTGGGACCTCATATATGGGAAGCAGGCACTCAACCACTTGAGCTACACCCGCTCCCACCACCAAGGTTTTTGCCTCAACGGAAGGGCCGTATATTGTGGGAAGAGCAGGTTGGGGGTGTGGGATCAGATAATCACTAGTTCTGTTTGTGGTGTCTTCAGTTTGGGGTGCTGCCTAAGCAATGGGATATAGGAGTCTAGAGATCTACATTTGGGATGCATCGATGTTTGAATCCATGAGACTGCATGAGATGATGAAAACGCACGTGCATGGAAAGAGACAGCACGCCAGGCCTTTAGAGGTCAGGGCCAGGAGGAGCCTGCAAAGGAGAGAGGCCGGTGAGGTAGGAGGAGAACCCCCAGGCCAGGTTGTTTCCCCCACGGTTGCCTGTCCCTCTGAGCCTCCTGACCAAGGGCTGACTGCAGCCCTGCCTTGAGCTCCAAATCCAGACTTGACTGTGCCAAAAGGCTTCCCAAATGGGAAGCCAGGGCTACTGGACCCAGACTGCAAGGCAGACCTCAACAGGTGCCTCGAGTCCTGTCAATCACCCATGTCAGGACACCCCACTGCTGGCAATAGGAGGGAGGGGAAAGGACCACAGGGACAAGGCCTTCTTAGTCTCCCCAGATCCTCTCGCCTCACCCTTCTCACTGGTCCGAGCCCTCAGGTCGCTGGCCTGGATGACATCCTCCTGACTGGTCTCCTCACCTCTGTTCCTGCCTCCTTGTCTCTTGCTCCATTCATCAAAACTCTCCAATGGCTTCCCTTCACGCTTGGAATTAAATCCAAACTCCTCACCGGGTCCTCTAGTGCCCCACCTGTGTGGCCCCTGCTGACCTCGCCACACTGATCTCTTACGCCCAGCCTGCTCTCCCCATGTTAAAGCCGCCCCATCCTCCAGGTCCCATCGGGACCCGTGTGGGGATGAATGCACAGCACTGGAAAACCATGGAGAGAGGTGTGCAGGCTACACTCACGCCAAGGTGAGCAAAATGGAAGCGCCGGTCAGGATGTGAAATGGAGGTGTAGGCTATTAGCACTGCTGCAGGCAAAGCCCTCTGAAACCGTCTCACTTACCCACTTTGCCCGACATTCTCCATTTCATCTGGAAAACCCACCGCTGCGCTGGGAGGCTACTCTTATGACCAAGCAACTCTGCTCTTTGCGGGGCAGCTGTTTGCTCCCAAACCTATTTATGCCAATTGTACTTAAGTTCATAGTTTATCCAAATATCAAGCAGACTAATGAAATGTTGGCACAAAAGAGTTGCCGATATGCAAACCAAGCTGCCCGTATTGAAAATAATAAAAAGAACGTCTGCCAAGTTAGGTGCAAGCAAAGCAAATGTAAATGACTGACTGGCAAAGCTCATCAAAGTCTAGGAAACCTCAGCCCTCACTTCACTTGCTACGTGCCAGTAGGTTCTCATGCCACCTTTCAAAAAAACCAAACTGGATATGACAGATGATTCACTGTGACTGGTGGGTGCTGCTTATACAAGAATATGATGCTGTACACTCACTGGGAGACCAATATTGAAAGGAAAGTTCTGGGACTTACATAGAAAAAGAGGTGAAGATCTGCTAAAATATTCTTGGTTAAAATAAAACATTTACGGTATTAAGATGGCCATTAGGGCTCTTTGCCATTTATTTTCAGTTCTCCACTTGCCCAGCGATTAAAAGGAATGCACTTCCCCACCGGCGGGGCCATGTGACTAATTCTGGCCCCTGAGATAAGAGCAAAAGTCACATATGTGAATTCAGGCTGTAGCATCTCGTTGCTGGTGTGACATCAGTGCTCTCTATGCCTTCACGGTGGTCCCTGGCAATGTTCAAGCTCTGCCGGCTTCAGCCCCAAGCTGACCTGGGACGGACATGTAGTGTGAGTGAGAAAATAAACCTTTTTTATTATTGCAAAATGTGGAGGTTGTCTGTTACTGCAACACAGCCCAGCCTATCCTGATATAGAGGTGTCCTTTTTAAACAGTCCCATGCTTTCAGCAACTTTTGTTTAACCAATCAGCTTCTAGACTGAGCTTCCTGAAAGGACAAACTGGGAGTACATCTAGGCTGAATGCGTACATTCACACAAAGATGATCCAAGTAAACGTGTGTGAGACTGAGAAAGGGAATAAAGTGATTTCTGTCTTGGGTATCCTTTTTTGTTGTTGTTTTCTTTTGCAATTGCAAAATATATATTTTAAAGTCTGTTTGAGGGAGCAGATGTGACTCAAGCAGTTGATCACCTGCTTCCCACATGGGAGGTCCCAGGTTCGGTTCCCAGGGCCTCCTAAAAACAAACAACAAGCAAACAAACGAAAAAACCAACTCAGGGGAGCCAATGGTTGAGCACTGGCTTCCCACATATGAGGTCCCGGGTTCAATCCCCAGCCCCGATACCTAAAAAAATAAATAAATAAAGGTCGGCTTGATCTGTGTTCTCTACATTCTTCCCTCAACTCTCTCCTCTAATTTGTAATTATTTGCCCCCCACGCTAGCCTGGGAGCTGCGGCAGAACAGGAGGCATCTGGCTTGTTCACAGCTATATCCCGAGAGCCCAGCCCCGAGCAGGGATGGAAAACCTGGCTGCTGAGTGCTAAGTTAGTAGTGCAATCTAGCCCCTCCCTGACTTCCACCTCCCGAGATTAGCATCCCTCTGAGGACACACTCCTGCCCTCTCCCCTCCACCCCATGTCCCCTCCCTGGGCACACCAGGAAACCACGTGCCCCAGCTTCCCTCGTCCTTAGGGTGGGGCCACATGACTGAGGGCTCGCCAGTCGGCACATCAGCACCAGCGGACGTCCAGCCCAAGTCCCACGTTCCCAAAATGGGACGGTGGGTGATGCCACGAAAGCAGCTGCGACCTGAATCTCCTGTTAGAGAGCCCCCCGGGGGAGCGGCCTGACCCACCTCAGACTGTCATGAGGGGGGCGGAGGAGACCATCGGTTGTCAGTAAGCCGCTGAGGCGCACAGGTTGGCAACCATGGCATTGCCTGACCTGGCCCGACACCCCCCGAGGCACACGCATCACCGGGACCTGCACACGCACCTGCAGCCCCGAGTGTCCACTCTGCCAAGCGCAGTGAGCCCCTCTGGAGGCACCTACCAAAGAAGGACCCATTTATTAGGCATGAGCACCGTGCCAATTAAGCTCTCATTTAATTCTACAAGGGCCCTTCCGAGGGGGTTTCCTAGCCCACCTCTCTCGAGGGAGAGTGGGCCTGAAAGGGGGCGCGGGCGCTTCCTGCCAGCTCCAGGAGGCAGGGGCCACGCCCGGCTTCTCACTCTCAGGCACCCCATATGGTTTTTTTTCTTTGAACTAATGAACTGCAAATTCATGACCTCCAGCCTCAACTGGGCCTGGCTGCTTCCTGGTATCCTGTAACTCGACTAGCACCTGTTTTCTAGAGGGCAACCTTTTCTCGCCATTCAAGTTCCCGATAACAAGGCGGTGGCCCTCGGCCAGGACGCGCTAGAATGGGCACGGCTGCTGCTCCCAGCTGGTGCCCGGCCCGAGCCACTGGTGGATTTCGGAAAAACAACATTCTTTGGGAAAGCAATCTGTTACTCTTTCTTGAGCGCTATGCTAAGCGTGTCACGTGTCACGTGTCTGAACTGACGCGCCAGGCCCTGAGGCTAACATGCCACAGATGGGGAGGCTGAGGGTGGGGAGGCCAACATGGCTGCCTCGCCAGGGGTCACAGAGGGGGCTCAAGGCCAGGTTCTTCGCCCTTGGCGCCCCCCCACAGGGCGTGACCCTCGCCAGCACTGTTCCAAACACTCCCGGATTCCCAGACTCCGCCCAGGCCCCCTGCCCAGGGTCCTTCCTGCCCACCTTCAGAGGCAACATGGAAATGTCTACACGTCCTGCCTGGCCCCTTGTGCTGCCAGTGAGACCCGCGCCAGGCGAACTGGTGTTTTCACAAGTGGGCAAGCGGCTGGTGGGCCAGATGCTTTCCGGAGAGAGCAGTTGAGCATTTCTAGCACAGCTTAAAATGGGCACCCCAAAGGGTCAGAAACATCCTAATGGCCAACAATAGGGGACTGATTAAGAAAATGGTGGGGGAAGCGGGTGCAGCTTGGTGTTGAGTGCCTGCTTCCCATGTATGAGGTCCTGGGTTCAATCCCTGGTACCTCCTTAAAAAAAAATAAAATGGTGGCACCTTCATACATGGGAACACTCCGTCAGGCTGAAAAAGAATGAAGGCCGTTGTCTTGGAATAAACATCAAGATATGCTGTTGGGTGGAAAAAAAGTAAACTACTGAGCAATGTGGGCTGTCTGGGTAAAAGAGTCAGGAAAATGAACGTTTCTCTATTGGCTTCTACCTGCTTGAACAGTATCTCTGAAAGGACAAGTAAGAAACTGGTCATGGATCCTTAGAGGGAACTGGGTGACTGGGAGAGACCCTATATTGCATTGTTTCTTAGGGGAACTTTTTAAAATGTGAACCGTGTGGAGGTTTCGTATATGCAAATATGCAAAATAAATTTGATTTTTAAAAAGTCACGTAAGGGGAACGGATGTGGCTCAAGAGGTTGGGCACACGCCTCCCACATGGGAGGTCCCAGGTTCGGTTCCCGGTGCCTCCTAAAGCAGACAGACAACGAGCAGACAGACAAGGGCGCCATCTCGGGGGGTGGGGAGGAATAAAGTCGGTAGATTTAAACAAAAAGCCAAGTACAAATACAAGGGGACGTCTCTTTAATTCCCCACTCGGAAATTCTGCTGCTAGGAAACATATGCCACAGGAATGTCTGCACACGTGAGGGGGGAGTACGCGCATGCACACTCTCTGCAGTATTCTTGCTAATGGTGAAAACTGCAGCTACCCCGCTGCCCTTGGAGTGCGGCAGGCAGCCTTGGAGGCGGTGCCCGGAATCCCCTCTCCTGATGCTCGCACTCTGGTGTTATCCCCCCCTTCCCCTTGAGCGTGGGCTGCACCTAGGGACTTGCCTCTAAGGAAGAGAATACGGCAAAATGATGGGGTGTCACAAAAAGACTTGGGCATCCACCTTGGGTGCCTTCTGCTCTCACCCCGGGAGAAGCTGGCTGCCCCGTGGAGCAGCCTACGTGGCAAGGAACCAAGGGGGGAGTCCAGCCTACAGCCAGCAAAGAACAGGCCCTCGGTCCAACTGCCCCCAACGAAATGAATCCTGCCCACGGGCGCGTGAGCGAGCTGGGAAGTGGTCCTCCCCGAGGGGGGTCTTGCGGCAGCCCCCACCGAGAGCTTATCGACAACCTCAGGCGAGGCTTTGAGCCAGGGGCACCCAGCCAAGTCGCACCCAGACTCCTGGTCCATAGCAAGAGGGAGATGACAGTTGTCTTAGGCCACTGAGCTTTGAGCTCTGTTACACATCAACAGATAAACCACAGAGATGGGACAGGATGGTTCACGGAATTGGAACGCGTTCACTTCATGGACTACTAGGCAGCCATTAAAGGCAGCACATGGAACCACCTATCACGAACGATGCCGCAAGATGGCCACATATACCGACGCCAGTTATGCTAAAAATTTAAGAAACAGTTTATACAACCTTAGGTATATAAATTCATGACGTATTTGGAAAGGAAAAACACATCTGATACACCTGCCGCTGGGGAGGAATGCGGTTTGCCCACTGTATGTGTGTGTGTGTGTTTGGGTGTCGAGGGTTACTTTCACTTTTTATTCTGCACGTGTGCTTTTTATTCTTTACGAAACTGTAATAACGTGTATAACTCGGTACCTCTTTAAGTCACTTAAGGAAATCCTGAGATGGGTGGAAAAAGAATGCACATATTCCTGCCATTTTATGTACCTCAAGGCAAATGTCAAACTCAACATCACTTTTCTAGAAGGTGTCATGACTCATCTTTTTTTTTTTGGAGGTGGGTGGGCAGTTTCTCTGACCCAAACAGGTTTGCAACCATTAATATGCTGGTGTAATTGGTTTGTTTTTTTTAATTACCTTCTGTCACTTTTGCTAGACCTACTCCTTTGGAGGACTTTCCATAAATTTCAAAGTCTTGTCTCCAACTCTAAACACATGATCCAAAAGCAAATTGGTCAAAAATGAAATGCTTCCATTCAGTCACTCACCCGATTAGTCTAAGCTTCATGAGCGCGCTGGGGGGTTTTACAGGCTGGGGCGCCACCCGAGAAACGCTCTGCCAGCCACAGCTTGTAAGCGTACGTGCTGGTCAGTGAAGAACACAGGAGGTACCAGCGGCCCCCCGGCGCGAGGACACAATCTTACATGTTAGCTGCTATTGGACGTACGGGGAAGCAGGTTCAGAGGCCCACCAAGGTCCTAAAGCTGGGGCTTAAACCCCGCTGTGCTCCAGGGTTTCTTCTACATTTTAGCAGCTTTAATAGTGCCTTGTGTTCAAAGAACAACTTCTGAAAAAGGCTTGTCTATTGGGCATGGATGGTTCTGGGAGGCACACTAGGCTCTTAAAGTGTCACCATCACCCCAGACTGTGAAGTGCGGAGGGCGAGTTATAGGTGTCTAGCCCGTCTGTCATCCTTTGGCATGCCAAATAACCACGGGCATTCCTCTCTCTCACACCCTGCAAATACGCACAGGTCATCAGACAGTGACAATCCCTTTGGCTCATCCAATTAACAAGTTATGGTCAAGAGGCCCTCAGTGGCTGGAGATAGCCAAACCAGCAACTGGAAACATTTCTCTCTGACCAATTTGTTTCTAAGCCAAACCTGTGTTTCCGTGGGGGCATGTCCACCTCCACAGAAGCAGAATGGCTGCTTCCTCGTCCTCGTCCCCTTTCAGCGGCCTTTGATGGAGTCCATCACTCCCTCCTCAAAAACCTCTCAGCTTCCAGACCGCCAGCCGTGCCTGGTTCTCCTCCCATCTTCTGGCTCCCTGCCCAACCCTCACGTGTGGGTCTTGTCCTTGTTCTCATGCTTCTCCTTCTTCCAGAGGTCGCAAAATGGAGGCCCGTCAGCCTCATTAGACCACAGGTTTTGTTTGGTCCTCACGGTGTTTTGGGCTTGAATTTGAATGCCATTAGGCGGGGCAAGCACTCTCCGAGTTCGCCACAGTCCCCATCGCTCCCTATTGTCTTACACCCGTCCGCGTCACACATTTTCATCACCTGCCTGGTCCCTGAAGCCATCTGAGGTGGCTAACCCCTGCTCCCCAAGCTGCCTGGGAAACCTCACCCGCCTCCACTTCCCCAGCTACCACCAGTCTCTCCCACTCCCATCTTTGGATACATAAGCATCACCTGGGGAGCTTGATCAAAAGTGAGATTCCCGGGCCCCCTCCCTCCCCCAGGTGGATTCAACAGTTCTGGGGCGGGGACCAGAAACTCAAATGCCTACAGGAGCCAGGCGGGTCACACAAATGAGTGAACTAGCCAGGTATAAGAAAAGGCGACTGCCAGAAACATCATCAAATTGCATCTTTACTGAACTACGGTGAAGGCATGGGACACATTACAGACATGGGCAACACTTGGCGTTCATACTTGAAGTTCAGAATTGAAAAAATACAAATTGAAAAATAGAAATATTTCATTATTAAAATCTTCTCTTGTAATTTCTTTGCTCCTTTGCTTTGAGACCAGGAGGCCAACCTCTTCCCCCTGCTACGCCAAGACGTCAGTGTCAGGTCTTGGACACCATGACGCCGTAAAGCAGTTTCAATTCATCCTTGAAGCTTTTAAACCGCAGAGCAATATTGAATGGTTTGGTTCCCTAATGGAAAACAGCTGTTCACAAGTGCAGGTACTTTCAAACATAGGCCTCAGGACGAGGACCTGAGAAGGCTGCAGAACCAGGAGCCCCTTTAGGAACCAGCACCCTATTGCACTGTAGTTCGATAAAGATTATTTGTGGTCTGGGTTTGCGTGCTTGATATGAAGCAACAAGGGCAAACTGGACGGGTGTCGGTTCATTTTCATAAAGTCTGAATGTGCAGAGCCTTTTGGGGAATCTGGTCTCAGTCCCACAATATGGGTGAATAAGGTCCAGGCCATAACTTTCAATCCCAGAAACCAATTTCAGCAAAGGAAAGGGAGCCAGATTATTCCTTGCCATTGGCGTCCCTATTTTCGCCAGGACTGGGCAAATGCAATCAGACGTTCAAGTAGCCGTGTGCCAATGTCCTTGTGGAGAAATACCCAGTGTTCAGACGGTCGTAACCTTGACCCAAAGTCTTGGAACGGCCTACTCAGGGAAACTGAGCAGAGGCCTCTCCTTGTTTGCAATGAACCAAGTGGACTTATTTCAACAGTTCTGATTCTGTCCACACTGACCCATGATGAGAGGGTCGTGGAGCTCCTGTGAAATATCCCGGGTTGTCCATCGCTCTGCCTATGGTGAAAGCCCAGGATGCAGGTGTGACGGCGCCCCGCGTGTGGTCCGTTGAATTTCTCAGAATGACTCTTGGTGAATGATGCAATGGCTGGACTTCTGTGTCCTTGCCAGACGTCGCCACCTTGGATCCAGGTGTCCTGTCGAGACCCACAGTGACAGAGGTCATTGGATTATCATGACTGTCCATAATTGTGCTTATGAATTCTGGTCATTTCTCTCAATACGCGGAAAAAACGAGCCATTTCTCAACACTGGGCCTGCCTCGACACCGCGTCTTCAGTCCCATCAAAAAATTCTCAACATCACAAATGAATGAAGCTAACTGGGTGGTGATATTTCATGAGCAGTGACAGAAAAGGCCACGATGGATTGGACTCTTCTGAGCGACTGGACTTGTAAATCCTCTGCTTTCACCTCACCGTGCACCGTGAGTGCCGCACGACTTCAACGGGCAGGCAGACGTGTTTCTGTCCGGGACACGCTGTTTGCTTCCCTATAAACTCGCCGCCCCCTGGGGGTTTCAGTGCCCGGGGGGGGGGGGTTCTCTTTGTGGTATTCCGTGACAGCGCGTCACAGCTGCGCTGCGTCTACTAGTTGCTCTCCAAAGCCAACTCTACTGGCATTTGAGTCCCGAGTCCCTTTTTCAGTTCATTGAGTATGGCGTCGCGCGTCTGCTCTGTGTACTGGTCAAAGCTCTTACTATGCTTTGACTCGTAATGCCGCTTCAGGTTGTATTCTTTCAACACAGACACGATTTTTTTGCATATTAAGCACGTAGGCATACTCTTCACTTCCACAAAGAAATAGGCTCGCTCCCATTTCTCTCGAAACACGCGGCCCTCTCGTTCTCGCTTTCGTTTTGCCGCTTTTGATAGAGACATGGGTACAAGAAACATTTCACTTTCCTCTGAACTCGACCACAGGACAAACAACAGTGCAAGCCCAATGACCGATGGCAACTGGCCCTCTGCCTCACAGTGGGGGGCCAAGAGGGAGTGGTGGGGAGTGTGGCGAACCGGAGAGCACACGCCCCATCTAAAGGGGCCGTGGGGATGCAGCTCCAGCCCACCGTGCCAGGCAGGAGGGCGGGCCCGGGCTGCCAGATCTTCTGACTTGTCAAGAGGAGCCAAGGCTGCAGATTTGTATGTGTGCAAATTCTCCCCGTTTTCACAACTAACTCTTTAGAAGGAAACGCCACGTGTGCTCACACAGGGAAGGCCAAACAAAACTTGGCTATCAGGTGGCCTGCAGGCCCCAGATTGCAACCTCTCTGCTAGGGTGGGGCCTAGGCAAGTCGCACGCGAGCGGTCCAGGCGTGGACCGTGCTCTGGGCAACACAGACCTAGAAGGTGACAAGTGGCCCTTGACCCCAGGACAGATGACCCTCAGCCCCAGCCCACCCACATCCAGCTGCCCCCGGACGTCTGTCTGCGACGTCCTCAGGTCCCTCGCCTCACCACATCCCAAAACCCTTTCTACCGCCGGGTTCTCCATCTCAGGAACAGCCACACTGTCCCCCTCGTCCAGACTCCCAGAAGGCTGTCCCCTGACTAGGACCCAGGGCCTGTCCTCTCCTCACATGTGGTCTCGTCCGCTCCTGGGCTTCAATGACCAACCATGCCCTGTCCCCCAAGCACCTGTCCTGGGCTCCAGTGTGGGCACCTGCTACCTGGACGCCCCTGGGACCATGTGCTCTGCCTCCCCTGCTCCCCAGTTCCTCACTCAGGGAGGCCGGGCCACCTTCACCTGCCCCTACACTTCTTCCACACAGTGCTACAGCCCCCAGCCCCACTGCTTCTGCCCAGGCCCCTCTACTTCCCCCTCACGGCCTCTCCCAGGACCCTCAGCCCAGCCGCCTCTCAACTTCCCGGCCCCACCCCCAATACTCCACAGCTCAGAGGGGACTTCCTGATACCCAGCGCTGACCTGGCCCCCCTGCTCACAGCTTCCTCAGTCCCCAAAACAAGCCTCCAGCTAGTCAGCTGGAGACCTTAGCCACCCAAGCCCTCTAACACCCGTGTGCATTCCTGGCTGCCAGCCTCCATTTCTGGGGCTGCTTCCTGCACCCACGTCCCCATTCACCTTCCTGGCCTCACCGACTCCTACTGCTGAGACTGCTGAGCTGTGGCCTCCTTGGGGAGCGCCCCTGCCGGGTCAGAGGCCCCTCCTGGGCTCCCACTAGAGCACGTGGTGGAGGCCCGGGACCCCTGCCCGAGCTCAGAGGTGGCTGGTGCAGTGAGCACCAGGACATGTGTCTCCCCATCTGTCTCCTCCCGCCCAGGCCTGGGGGACGTCAGTGACGGGAGCCGGGGCGTGTGTTAAAAGGAACTTTATTGGGTGTTGGGGGGTTCAGATGAGGTCCATGAGGATGTCGTCCTCCATGACGCTGGGCTGCAGGCCCGGCTGGGGGACCGGGCCCCGCGGACCCCCACTCAGCAGCATCTGACCTGGGGGGCAGTGGGGAAGGGACTGCATCTCCCAGTAGCCCCTGGGGCCCTGGAGGGCCCTGGGCCTGCTTGCTCTCTCCTCCTCTGGGAGCCCAAGGCACCGAGTTTTCTAGGAAGCCCTGGGGGGGGCGCCATCAGAGGCGCCTTCTGGCCCCATGAGGCTGCAAAGATCCCTCTCCCATGAGCCTTTGGGAGCCTTTCCCCCAGTCTATTGCTCTGGTCCCAGGACTGTGTTTCCCAGCAACCCCAGGAGGACACACGGGAGGGGAATCACGAGAAGAGCTCTCATCCCACAGGTCCTTGGTCCCAGGGGCTGGTTTGCCATTAGCTCTCAGAGCCCCAAAGGCCATGCCTGGCAGGACCCCTTGTTCTCGAATCCCAGGACTTCACCTCCCAGGAGCCCTTGGTCTTGGTGCTCCTGGCCCAGGGGCGGCTGGGACACTGCGTCCAGACCCCTCCCTTCCCACAGGGGCCCCTTACCTGGCAGTGGAGCCCGCGAGGGCAGCTGTGTAGGCCAGGACTGGGCAGGTGGTGGGTGCAGGAGTGGGGGCCCCATCTGGGGCTGCCCCAGGCCCTGGTGCGGTGGGGGTAGCAGGGCAGGAGCCCCCGGGGGCTGCAGGTGGTGAAGGGAGGCCTGGGGCGGTGGCACCCCAGTCTGGGGCTGGAAGAACACAGAGAGGGCTCAGAGGGCCCCGGGGGAGAAGGCCCACCCACCCGCCTGCCTTGGCGTGAGCCTGCTCAGGGCAGGTCTCATCCGGGGACTAAGGGGAAGTCTAGCTTCAGAGCTAGCTCAGCTGAAGACCCCTTGAGACCAACAAGAGATTCTGGTGGATCTCCATCCACACACGACAGCGCACCCAGCCTCCCCCTCCCAGCCCAGAGGGCCAGGTCCCGGGGCTCCCAGCTGCTACCCCTCATGTCTCACCGGGGGTGGGTTGAGGAGGAGGCTCCGCAGTTGGGGGTTGGCCCCCGGGTTCTGGGGCCGAAGGATGGGTCCAGGCGGGGGTGGGCCGGGGGCTGCTCCAGGAGGGCCTTGGGGGGCACCTGGGGGTGCCTGGGCAGCAGCTTGAGGCTGGGGCTGCCCCGCCGCCCCAGAGGCCCCCACAGTGCCCTGAGGCTGGGGCTGCGGCGGGCGGAGCTGGAGCTGGTGGGAAGAGAGTCGGGCAGGGCCAGGGGCGGCACCCCAGGGTCAGAACAACGGGCGTCCCCTGGGCCTCCCCCTCCGTCCCTGGCCCCTAGTCCTGGCCTCACCAGGTTCTGCGAGGGCCT
>JAQZBX010012433.1:0-41231 GCA_029593785.1 Cabassous unicinctus
GGGGGGCGGGCAAGAAATAAATCTTTAAAAAAACACACACAAACACAGACATACCAAATTCATATATTTTTAATCCAGGTCAACAGGAAGTATTTGAAGATAATACCACGTAGCTACCTTATACTGGATATTTCCTCAAGAGCCAGGTGCTTTCATCTCTGTTCCTGGAAACCTCCTTCAGGGAGGTAATGAGATTAGCCCAGGAGCAAACGCCCAGAACATAGCTGAGTTAGGAATGGAGCCCCATCAGGCCCAAATCTAAACCTTGTCCATGATTTTTTCATCATGCCCCCCAAAGTACAATCTATCACCCCAGATTCACAAGGTGTAGTCATGGTGACAAACTAGATTCATCCTGAACCAGCCTCTCACCTCCTCTCTGCTGTGGGTAGACTGCTCTGCTTGTCTCTGGGCCACTGGCTTTGGGATGGGACTGGAAATCAAAGCCGACCATATCATTCCTGTACTTAAAAATGGTACTGGGATGCTGAAATCTCGGCCTGGGTCCTCCACAATGTGGCTCCCGCGCTCAGCCTCTAGGGCTCCATTGTTCACTCCTCCCCCATCCCACCCTCCACTGCTGGGCTCTGAACTTTCCACTGCTCTTCGAATGTGATGGCCGTTTTCTCGTCTCTCTCCCCTCTCTATGCAGCCCCTGCCAGGTATTGGCAAACTCCTTTGTCCTTTTAATGTCATGACCAAATATCATATTCTTAGCAGAGCCTTCCACAGCTTCTCCAAGCAGAGTTAGTTGTTCCAGCCAGTTTCTGTATACTTTGCTCATTTTCTTCAGAGTCTCTTTAACAGCATTTAGAAACATTTACCCTGTTTCATTCTAGTGTCTAATATATAAATGTAATCAAAGAAGATAAGCTCCTGCTGATATGGAGGCCATTAAGCCCACGGAGCCTGTGACTTCTCGCCACGAGCACACCTATTCCCCAGTAGCTGCTGAGCAGCTAACTAGGAAGCAGACCTAGGGTTCTATGGATCACAGTTTGAAAATCACTAGTTACATCCAACTTTCTACAGATCAGAAAACTGAGGCCCAGAGAATCCAATGTCCTTATTCAAATTCAAGGGGAAGAATTAAAGAATCATGGAAGCAAATAATTATGCTCAAAAAGCAAATAATTATAGTCAAATCCCTCAATTTGCTGCGGAAATCTCCTTTTTTAATATCCAAATGGGTCTTCCCAAACTGGCAGAGGAAAGTACATGCATTTCTACTCCAAAGAGACATCAGATCAAATTCTAGTTCTATTTCTTCCTATCTATGTAAATTTGGGACTGTCGCAACCTATCTCAGCCTCTGTGTTCTCATCTGAAACGAACGAACAAAAATATCCATGTTCCTGGATTGTTGTGATGATTAAATGAGTTAAGATATGTAAAGCATTTCAACATCTGAGCATAGTAGGTGCACAAAAACGTTATTTCCTGTCCCTTCTCATTGCCTCCTATCTCACTCTCTCCTGTAACAGGACCCAAGGATTTCAGGGTTGTGTCTAGCTTTCAAAATTCTCTCCAAAAGAGTCACCAGCACTTGAAATCATCTGTGACCACAAGTCCAAATAAAGTTCACATTGATCAGTCAATTAAGACCCACAAGGTAAATAAATGCTATAGAGAGCAGCAAATAAAGCTGAAAATAGTTAAAACCCATACAAATTTGCATGAAAAATATCACTTCCCTTTGACATCAGTCAAACCTCTCTAAACCTCCTTTTAACTCTTGGTCTTTTCCCCAAAATTCTACTGGAAAGTTCTTGTATTTATAGTAGAGGTATGAACCAATAACTTTTCTGGAAATTCCCAGACCTGTCTGGTATTCACTATGCAGGCTTTCAGGGAAAATAATACTTCAGGCCTGCCTGATGACTACCTTTTCCAAATCTCAAATCAAAGTATTCTTGGAGAGCTAGAGAATGTGCCTGTACAAGGCAGATATCCACAGAAAGCGCAGAGTATGACACCCTCAGGATTTACCTGGAATTCATATGAAGGTTTCAGGTGGAGGGAAGAGAGGAGGAGGGGTAGAAAGAGAAATGTAAACATTTGGGGAAGCAAGAGAATAGAAAGTGGTGTCTATGCATTGGTTTGTCCTGTGCTCCTGAGGCAATGCGTTGAGGTGTCACAAGTTGGAAAAAGAATGACCTTGGAGGTGGAAATAGCCAAGCTGTTCCTCCTCCCATTGAAAACCTCTTACATAAATGGCTCTAGGTTGGAATCTTTACATGCACGACGACATTTAGATCCCAGACCCCCATCTAAGGCTTCTTAATTCTTACTCTTGAAGGAAGGAGGAAAATTTAAACTTTGACAAAAAAAAAAATTAAAATTTTATCCTATTAATAAGATATGAAAGATTCCCATTAGGGTTACTCTAATTCCACTTACATACCCCTGCCACGGCCCTACTTAAAATCCCCCAAGGGCTCACCCCTGCTTTTCAACTCTATACCACTCTTTACCATGGCTAAAAAGAACAAAATGATTTGGTTCCTGCTTACCTTTCCTGCCTCGGATTTTTGCCTGTTCCTTCTTTAATACTGTATGCTCCAGGTGTACATAATTTTATGCTTTCTCTCCCTCTCACGTTTTCCACTTTCCCACTCCTCCTCCTCCTTCTTCCTCTCTCTCTCCCCCCTCCCCCCACCCCCAAACAGCTCCTCTCTCTCTTCAGTGACGCCACTGAAACACGTACACCATGTGGTCACGATAATCTGATGCCCAGTCACCCAGGTTCTCAGTCCAGAAACACCATAAAAAGGAGCACTTGGGCCTTCTCTTTAATTCACTCTCACTCACATACACACACACACACACACACACACACACACTCCCTCCTCTACTCCATCAAACTACTTCATTTATCACACCAGGAAGTTGCTGATGAAATATTTCTCACAAAGTTATGCATAATTGGTTTAATGTCTCAGAGCATTTGTATTTTCATAGGAGACAATATTTTATTAGCATTAATATTAATTATTAACTAAAATAGCTCTCATTTTTATAGCACTTTAGAGTTTACAAGGCACATTTACATATAGTATGAAATTTATACTCACAAAGGTGAAGAGAGGAGCACATTTTTATTGAAAGAAAAAATTACCTTGAATTACATTTTCTTCCTGTGGTGTGACTATTCCCTTTGAGTTGGAGGGTTAGTATTTAAATTGAAATATTATATTCAAACTAGGAATAATGTTCAACTGTACACTATTTATACAATTAGAAGAAATTGTAGGGTATTCCTACATTTTAATTGAAATTTCAATTTTGTTATTAACAAATATGATCTTTGTACAAATTTACAAAGTGAAAGTTCACCTCAAAAGAGAATTCCTGATAAGAATATTTTCTCATTGGAAGAATAAGCAGTCATCACAAACAAGGGTGAAATGCCATTCATAATTATGCAGGAAACATAAAGCAGGATCTTAGGACATTTTTCCAGCTTCTCATTTTGTCCCCTCTTTGCCCTCTCTTACGTCTGGAGATTCATTCGAGAGGAAAGCACGGTAGTCATCTTTTTCCTGGATCTCAGTTCTCTGAATTTAGGCACTGAAGGCTTTTGAGCAAAAGTAGTGATGTGACAAGAGGGGAATTTGCCAAACCTTAATCAAATAGCTATGGCCAATTTGTGGTGAAATGAGAGACTGGAAGTGGGGAATATTGGCCAGGAAATCTAGAAAAGATACAACTAGAGTTCAATCCAGAGTAGTAGCAGTGGAGATGGAAAGAAGGTGAAATGTACCTCCTTTCATCTCCAGTAATGGCTCAGGTATCATCTTTCTGCCATGAGAACTTTGCCAAATAGCTCAAACAGAGGGAAAAGCCAAATTCAATATGGTGATATAATCAGCTTCTTCATTTTTTCATACAAAATGTCCAGAGTTTGTTCAATAAGTATTAGGAAGAATAAGAAACAGGGCTGAGGGGAAAAAACACTAAAAATAGAAGCAAAGAAACAGGTGATCCACTTACTGTATTTAATAGACATGAACTTCAAAATAACTGATAAACAAGAACACAGATGACAAAGTAGATAACATTATCAGAGAACTGGAATCTATAAGAATCAAATGGAAATTCTAAAATTTAGAACTAAATTCTAAAATTCAGAACTAATAAATACAGTAATCGAAATTAGAATGTAATAAATAGATATAATAGATTGGATACAGCTCAAAAGAGGAATAGTGAACTGGAAGACAGAGCAGTAGAAAACATCCA
The DNA here is from genome assembly GCA_029593785.1 of Cabassous unicinctus. Classification (NCBI taxonomy): domain Eukaryota; kingdom Metazoa; phylum Chordata; class Mammalia; order Cingulata; family Chlamyphoridae; genus Cabassous; species Cabassous unicinctus. The sequence continues at coordinate 4,243 of JAQZBX010012433.1, forward strand.
GATTGATGCATAGAGGGGCAAAAAGTAGTGAAATTACAGAAAAGAGCTTAAGAAACATATGACAACAGTGAAAAGGTATTACACATACACAACTGAAATTACAAGGGAAGAAAAAAATATGACAGAAATAATAACTTAATAGATAATGGTTCACAATTTCCCAAAACTGACCAATGCTATCAAGCACAGACTCAAATCATAAACTATAAGCAAGATAAAAAGAGACTCATCTCTGAGCCTATGAGAATATCATAGTAAATTGGAATAAACAATAGGGTAAGGGGAAAAGTTTAAAGCATCCAGGATTCTAGTACATTAAAGATTCAAAAATAAGATTGACAGCTTACTTCTAAATATGAATAATAGAAGCCAGATAAAAATGAAATAATATCTTGAAAGTGTTAAAAGAAAATAACTGCCAACCTAGTATCGTATATGCAGAAAAAAATATCCTTTAAAAATTAAGACAGAATAAAGAGGCTTCCTAATTAAACAATATAGAGTTCATTGGCGACAAAAGTATACTTAAAACAAAAAAACAAAATGAGTTCCTTTAGCAGAAGAAAAAGAATTGCAAAAAGAAGCATAAAAATTCAGAAAGAAGTGAAGAATGATGAAAATGGTAAATATGTGGGTAAATATACATGAATACTCTCTGTACAAAATAATAATATTTCATGTGGGATTTAAAATATATGTAGAATTAAAATGTATGACAACAATAGCACAAAAGTTGGGGGGTTATATTTCTCTAAGGCCCAACCATTAGCTAGGAAATAGTAAGAATTAATAATATATACTGTATTCTAAAAAATGAAGGATGTTTGTTGTCATCTCTAGGGTATTGCTAAAAGAATGATAAAGAATTTACAAATTTAAAAAAAGGAAAGTGAAAAAAAATTTATTCCAAAAGAAGGAAAGAAAGGTAGTAAAAAGAATATATAAATGGCAGGTCAAATAGAAAATAAATAGCAATGTGGTAATTAAAAACCCATATATATCATTGATTGCATTAAATATAAGGGGGGACAAATAATCTAATTATAGGTCAAAAACATATAGATTAGATTTAAAGTAATCAATATCCTCCTTCCAAGACCTGTTCCTAAATATCAGGACACAAAAGAGATAAAGCTTAGTAGTTGCTGTGGGTCCCAAGCGTAGGGGGAAGGAGGAATAGAATAGATAGAACATGGGGCATTTTTGGGGTGATGGAATTGTTCTACATGATCTTGCAGTGATGGATACAGGCCATGTTAAATTTCATCAAAATGTATAAAAGTGTATGGTCTAAAATGTAAACCATAATGTAAATCATTGACTATGGTTAGTAGCAATGTTTCAGTATTTGTACATCAATTCCAACAAATGTACCATCCACATGTAAAATGTTATTAATAGGGGAAAGGGGAAAGGAGGGGAGGATGTTGGGTATATGGGAATCCCCTATATTCTTTATGTGATTTTTCTATAACCTAAAGCTTCTTTGAAGACAAAATGAAAAAATAAAAATAAAGACACTGGGGGAATAAACAGAGGAAAATGTCACTGTACTTACAACACAACAGATCTTACAGTGATGAAAGACATAATGTCAAAATTTTTTTAATTTTATATTTTATTTGTTATTTTTTAAACATCATTATTATTTCATTTTCTTATTAATTATATTTGGTTATTTTGTTGGCTTCATTTTTGAAGATATTTTGGATCACAGAGGAGTTCCAACTGTGGCAGGGGAGGATCATTGGTGTGGGGTGTCAGTGATGGGAGATGCATGGGACGAGGTTTACCTGGGGCACACCTATAAAGCATATGAATGTGTTCAAGTGGTCATGGGGCATTGTCACGGTGGATGGAGATTCACACAATAACCCTAAGAATATTGAATTCCCATCCTGGGGTGCTCTGCCACATTCTCTAATGGAACACCAAGAACCCCCCGAGTACAGGAGTAGTGACTAGTGAAGGAGGATGGACCATTGACAGGCCCTTGATATTGATGACTGTACTTATGAACCTTTACTTTTGAAATGGAAACTTAGTCTAGTATTGTAGGGTACCTAAGAGTTACCTCCTGAGAGCCTCCTTGTTGCTCAAATGTGGCCTCTCTCTAAGCCAAACTCAGCATATAAATGGATTACCTTCCTCCCAGCATGGGACATGATTCAACTGGAAAAAGGTCTTGACCAAAAGGGGGAAAAGTAAAGACAAATGAGTTTATATGGCTAAGAGACTTCAAAGTGAGTCAGGAGGTCTTTCCAAAAGTTATACACGTTTCAGCAGGAGCTCATTGACTGCCAAAGTAAATATTGCCTCAATAGTGGGGCTCCTGAGGGTTCTGGAGACATTCAGACACTATAGGCAGGGCAGACAGCTAAGGAGTTTGGCACCCTTCCAGTGGGCCCTACTTTGGAATTTATGCTCCACAGTGTGACAGACTTGACCTCAGTTGTGGTTTCCCTACACATAGCTTTTCTGCCCCTTCTATTTGAACCTATAGTTAATATTAGAGTTGACAGGTGTATGTCCAAGAAACTTAAATCTTTGGGCTGTCCATATGCCAGTTGGGCCCTGAATCTCAACAGAGTTGCAACACATACTCTTCAGTTCATTGGACTCACCCAGGACAACTAACAAGGAGATGATGATGGACAATGACCATCCCAAGGAACAGAGAGAGTCTGCAACTGCAAGCAAGATAGTCCCATTCATCTGCCCTATGGGATCTAAGCCCCCTCTCAATTAGAGGCAGAGTGGGCATCACCCTTCAGAATCCTCAGGATGGGGAATGCATGATGGACTAGAGTAGAATTACTGGTACTCTACTATAGACTTATTGTGATTCTAGCAATAGAAGAACTTTTATCATTGACATGGAGGCAGTGACCACCAGAGGTTCTGACGGGAGGGAAAGGGAAAAATAGGTATAATATGGGGGCATTTTTGGGACTTGGGAATTGTCCTGAATGACATTGCAATGACAGATATAGGCCATTGTATATCTTGTCATAACTTACTAAATTGTGTGGGAGAGAGTGTAAACTACAATGTAAATTATAATCCATGCTCAGCAGTAATGCTTCAAAATGTGTTTATCAATTGTAACAAATGTACCACACTAATGAATGATGTTTTTAATATGGCAAAATCTTATATTTTTTATCTAGCATTTATGTAATCTAAGTAGTTTTTTTTAATTTAGAAAGTATATAAAAAATAAAATAATAATAAAAGAGGATGGAGGAAATACATAATAGAGAATTAACTAAAAGATAGATGTAGTAGCTACACTAATATTAGAATAAGTATTTCTTAAGGCAAAAAACAATTTTGGAGATACAGAGGGATATTTTGTAATAATAAAACATAAATCCACCAGGAGATATAACAATTCTCAATGAATATTCACCTAATAATGTAACTTCAGAATATATAAAGTAAAAATTGATAGAACCATAATGAGAAATAGACAAAATTATAACCATAGTAGAAGATTTTAACACTCCTTTCCCTATAATTGATGGAAAAAACAGGCAAAAATTCAGTAAGTATTTAATGGCCAGAAGACCTCACTGACCTAATAGACATTTATAGAATACTGCATGCACAATAACAGACTACATTTTTTTCAAGTCCTTGTGGAATCTATACCTAATTTGCCAAAGCATGCTTTAACACATTTTGAAAGATTTAAGTCACTTGGAATATGTTTTACGATGACACTGGATATAAACAAAATATCAATAAAAAGAGACAATTAGAAAATATTCAAACACTTGAAACTTAAGCAATACACTGTTAACTAACATGAGTCAATAATAAATCAAATGGAAATTAGAAAATATGTTTAATTGATAATGAAATTATGACATTTAAAACTCATGCAAGTCAGTTAAAGCTGTGCATATATTAGAAAAGAGAAAACCTGAAAAATTAACAATCTAACTTTTCATCACAAGAAGTTTAAATTTGAAAAAGAAAAATCAACTAAATCTAAAGAAAATGGGAAGAAGAGAATAATTAAGAAAGCAGAAATTAATGAAATAAAAATCAAACAGAAGAGAGAAATCAATGTATTCAAAAGCTAGTTCTTTAAAAAGACTAATAAATTGATGAATTCCTAGCAAAATTAAAAAGAGATAGAGACAGAGAGCAAATTATCACTTCATATCTAAAGATATTAAAATTCAACAAGAAAGTATTGGAAAAATATATTTGACAATTTAGACAAAATGAAACAATTCCTAAAGAGTACAAAATTGCCAAAACAGACACAAGATGAAATAGAAAACCTAAAAGATCCTAGATCTGTTAAATAAAGGAACTTGTAATTAAAATCCTTCCCACAAAGGACTCCATAGACCCTGGAGACTTCACTTCTGAATTCTCTTTCAGACATTTAAAGAGGAAATAATGCCAATATTGCACAAACTCCTCCAGAAAATAGAAAATGAGGAAACAATTCCCAACTTATTTCATAAGGCTGTCATAATTTGTCCCACAAACCTAGCAAGGATATTAAAACAAAATAATATATGGGTAAATATCTCTCAAGGACATAAAAGAAAAAAAAGTATGAAAATTATTAGTATATCAACTCCAGAGACACATGAAAAGTATTTTGAAAAGGTAGAATATATCATAACCAAATTTACTTATTCCAGAAATGTAATCAATGTAGTTAATCAATAATATTCATCAACTTGACAAAATAACAGAGAAAAGTCATGTGGTCATCTCTACAGATGTGGGGTGGGGGGGGATGAGGAAAACTTTTAGTAAACAAGGAATAAAACAATCTTCCTTAATCTGACAAAGAGTGCCTATAAAAAACCTACAGCAAACATATTATTGATGAAATATTGAAAGATGTCCCTCTAAGATAAAAAATTAGACAGAGCTATATCCACTGTCAATTTTTCTATTTAACATTGTCCTAGAGGTGCTGGCCAGTGTAATAAAACAAGAAAATGAAATGGATGCCATAAGACCTGATAAGGAAGAAATAAAAATATGATCTTTCATCAACAATGCAACTGTACATATTGAAAATCCACAAGTCTCAACCATTAGAGTTAATAAATGATTTTGTTAAAAGACTTTTTAAATCCCATTTATGAAAACCATTTAAAAACATCAGATAAAACTAAAATAAACTAGAATAAAACTAAAAAACAAACAAACAAAAAAAGATTTGCAAGATTTCTAAATTAAAAACAGCAGAATATTATTTAGAGAAATTTTTAGAGGCCTAAATAAATAGAGGTATAGATCATGCTTACTGAGTCAGAACACTCAATACATAAAGATATCAATCCTTCCTAAAGTGACTGATACTTTCTATGCAATTCCCATAAAAACCTCAGAAGAGTTTTTTCATGAATATAAAACAGCTGATTCTAAACTTTATAGCATATGCAAAAGACCAAGAAGATCCAAGACAATCTTGAAGAAGAACAGTTAGAGGATGTACATTATCAGTTATCAAGATTTATTATAGAGCTACAGCTAATTAAGGCAGTGCAAAGATAGACAAATAGACCAATGAAACAGAAAATAACACACTGAAACAGACTCACACATGCAGTCAATTGATTAGTAACAAAGGTGATACAGCAGTTCAGTGGAGGGAAAAAAAAAAGGTCTTTTTAATAAACAGTACCATAATAAGCCTGACTCCCTATTTCACAATGGACACAAAAATCAATTCCAGATGGATTATACCTCTAAATGCAAATGGTAAAATAATGAGCCTTCTAAAAGATACCTAGAAGAATGGTGCCTTGAGTAATGGCAAAAACAAGATGCACACACAGAGTACTAACCATATAGAAAAGGACTGATAGATTAAAATTTAAATCTTTCCATCAAAAGAAACCATTAAGCTTGTTTTAAGGCAAGTCACAGCATGGGAAAAGATATTTGCAATTCAGGTGCCAGACAAAAGACTCAACTGCAGGTTATATAATGAACCCCTCAGTCAAGAAGAAAAAGACAAGCGATAGGGGAAAAAATGGGTAAAATATTAACCAGGCACTTCAAAAAAAATAAAACCATATCCAAGTGACCAATAAACTTTCAAAAGGTGCTCAAAATCCCTCGCCATTAGGACCTTGCAAATTAAAACTACAGAGCAATGCCACTACCAGTAGCATAGCTAAAATACTACCTAGCACTAATGAAGATGTGGAGCCATCAGAACATTCCTGCCCTACTGAAGGGACGATAAGTTGGTACAACTATGGAAAACCAGCTGGCAGCATCTCCCAAAGCTGAACACATGCGCACACCCTCTGATGCAGCAATTTCACTCCCAGGCATATACCCAAAAGGGATGAATACATAGTATCTTAAAGGATGTAGACTATTATTAATGACTTTGTAATAGTCAAAAATGGGAAACAACCTAAATGTCTTCAATAGTAGAACAGAGAAATAAAATGTTGTATATTCATACAATGAAAAAATATATAGTAAGTAGGATGGACGAACTAGTACTACACACAACCACATGGCTAAATCTCAGAAATCATAATGCTGAGCCCAAGAAGCCAGACACAAAAGAGCATGTAGTATATGATTCCAATAACATAGATTCCAAAAGGAGCAAAATTAATTGATGGTGTTAGAAGTCAGGGTAGTGGTCCCCTTGGGGGATGTGGGGATATGAAAGGGGCATGGGGAGTCATCTGAAGCTTTGGTCTAGCTGCTGGGTACAGGGAGAGTCTATTTTTAAGAATTCTTTGAGCAATACATTTATGACTTGTGCACTTTTCTAAGTTTCATTAAAAGTGTGTTCAATAAGAGTTTACTTATAAACAAAAAAGTCTAGCATTCCAAAATCTTGCCAAATCTACTCTCTAGTCCCTGGGACTATTTAAAGTTTTGCCTCTTTTTAATATTGCTTGTCCCAAAGACCCTGCCTAACTAATTCCTTGATAGGGTCTTGTGCTACTGATCAGGAGAAGGGTTTTAAAAAATAATTTTTAAAAAAGGAATAGAAATGTATCCCCCTAGAATCAATCCAATTTAATATCAAATACCATGTATATTGAAAACACTATAACACAGCGAGTAAGGCTCAAAAAGAGAAAAATAAAGATATAAGTAAAGGACTGCAACTAGTATTAAATTCTGGGGAATTCAGAACAGTACATAGAAAATTCCAGATGTTAAAAAACTGCTTTTCCCTGAATCATATGCCTGGAACCTACAAATTCAACTCTCCCGGTTAAACTCAAAATCTAGGTGAAAATGTAAAACAGGAAGAAAACACCATAAAGACAAGAATTCATCTCTTCTGCTCATCAACTGGTGAATCCTCTATTGCCAATTGCTCAGTTCCTGAGCATGTGCTGCACATTAGACAACTGGCAAGCATCTAAGAGCATTAGCTGTTGTCTGTGCCTAAGCCACAACATGAGCACCAAATTGTCCTTTCTTTTGAAATCCTGCCACAACCTCTACCCCAGTGGGCAGCCCTAAACACAGCAGTTTCACATCCCAAGCAGATGGGGAACACTGGAACCTTAGCGGGGCATGATTCCAAATGTGTGTCCACCCTCGAATCCTGGCCCCCGATCTATCTCCTTGCAGCAGAAACTAGTCTGGAAACAAGATAATTATTTTTTTTTTTTCTGAGTGGGGGTTGAGGAGAGGAGGAAGAGAGCTGGAAAGGAGAAGGAGGGTTAAAGGATGGGAAACCAACAAAATGTGGTTCCTTTTCAGAAAGCGGCAAGGTTGGATCTTTCAGAGCAGCTCATGTTTTTTCAAGATGCCTTTTCTTTGAGGCCCCCCACTCCGGATACCCGATGCCCTCCTTTCAGAACAGGACCTTGCATGGCCACCAGCCGGGGGAAGGAGCCGTGGCGTGGTAGCGGTCACAGTTCCCTTGGATAAGCTCTACCGTAATCTTCATAAACCTCAAGGCTCAAGGTGCAGAGGGAGATTGGAGGAAGCTTGTTTTTCCGTTGGTTTCTCTCTGACTGCTGTGGCTAATCATTCCTAGAACAGGAAGCTGGAGAAACTGAGGTGGGAGACACTTGCGACCAGTCAGGTTTCCTCATCCTTCTAGGGTACAACTGATTAGGAAAAGCTTCAGTGTTACATAACCTCCTTCCTTCAGGGTGGTTTCTCATCAAAAGGTGAATGAGTTGCTGGCTCCTGAGAATTGCCCACCCCTGAGCAGCAGGGCAGGAATCGCCTGGCTGTGTTTTGGTCTTGGTCTGCCCATCGCAACACCCAGAAGCACCAGTAGGGCAAGAAAATCTAATCCATGCGTTCATTCAATGTGCATGCCCACCTTTCTAGGTACTTGGGATTCATCAGTGAACAAAACAAAGAATTCTACCCTAGTGGACTCATATTCTAGTGGAGAGAGAAAGACAGTGAACGATAATAAAAAGTAAATTGCGTAGTATGTTAGAAGGTGTGAAATCAATAAAAGCAGAGCAAGGTCAGAGTGATGGGCAGTAGTTCAGTAAGCAGGTGGTAGTAACTTTAAACAGGGTCCAGGATGGGCCTCCTTGTAAGCAGACGACTGAGCAAAAGACTAAGAGGATGAGGGTGTTGGTTGTGTGACCATCTGGAGGAGAGCAAAGGAGAAGCCCGTGCAAAGGCCTCAGGTGGGAGTGGGCCCTGTGTGGTCAGGGTGGGTGGAGCACAGCGAGCAAGGGAGAGACTAGTGGGAGATGACACCGGATGGATAACAGGCGACCTGGGCAGGTAGGGAGTTACAGGTTACCTAAGGACTTAGCCTTTGAGAGTAAATAAAATAGGAGACTTTGCTTTTCTGAGCAGAGAAGTGACATGAGCTGACTATTCACTCTGGTGCTGACACTGGGGCGAAAGCAAAACTGTAAGGTCCTTCAAGTATCGACAGCTGTCTGCAACAGAGGCCCCCTCAAAAGTCTGGGTCAGTTAGATGACTGCACACCCACTCCACCCTCATTAGCCCTGTTAACAGCCTAAGTGTTTAACAACATGGTTTATATCATTCAACTGATCAATCAAGAGCTGAGAAAACAATTTTGAGTTTTTTCTCCTGCAGAAAGAATGGCTCTACTCTGAGTCATTTCCCACTCCTTTACACATACTTTCTTGTAGCCAAAGAGACAGAGTCCACAGACCCCCTAGCTGGGGCACAATCTACACCCTCAGAGCACAGCAACGCTAAATGGTGACTCTGGATCCCCGTATCAACACTTGCTGCAACTCTCAAAAGCTGGTTACCCAAAATGATTTATGGAATGCAATCTATTTTTAAAATACTGACACAATAAACACATTATTATTTCAGGGATGTGGTAGATTAGGGGAGTTCTTTTAAGGCTATCAGTTTATTTTGAACAGAGCTATTAGCCTTTTTTACAGAAGCAACTACAGTTTGTTGCTCTGAAGGCATGAAGCCAGGGGAAGACAGAGCAGACTCAAGGACCGCTGCAAAGGCACCCCAAAATTTCAACAAGCAAGAGTTAGGTGAGCTTAGAGGAAATGCATGGAGATCAGCCAGATAAGAATCGTTGACCTTTGAGTGTGGGAGCAAGAAAGTTGATTAGAGTTTGTCTAATCCTGATGTTAACTCATGGTTCATGGGTTCAAATCCAACTGACAGATATGTTTTGCTTCCACTGTACAGTTTTGAAAGCAAATTTTATGCAGGTTGCAGGTTGACAAACCAGGATATTTCATGCAAATACTTGCATTTATTGGTTTTCTTTAAGAATAGGGATATCTGGCAACACCAAATCTGCATTCCAACATGGTAACATGGAACAGGCAGATGGTCTCCAGTCCACCCCACCTCACCACTCACCATTACTTATTTCTGGCTTATTTCACTCAATACAGCTCTAAAGCTGTGAATCCCTTATCTGATCTAATACCCTCTGCAGACAAATGTAGAAAACTGAGGCCTAGAAGGAGGGAGGCAGTAGAGTCTTCTATCAGAAAACCAAAATCTGTTGCATTCAAGCCACCCTAGAAAAGCATAGACCTAAAAATAAAAACCTCACAGGAATTAAATTTACATAGACCCGGTCCTTCCTCCTGATGCAACCTGATGGCCAAGATTCTGGGGTCAGGTTCTTGGTGATGTCATGGAATCATTTTTAATTTGGTTTTTATTCTGGTTTACTCAGTATCCCACATTGAGCTGCATTTGGGGTCAAAGGCTTGAAAAAGCAGAGTTAGGTGCCCCAGGTTTCACCAGGGTTCCGGTGGAAACCATAAATATACCAGGTTCCAGATGAGTTCTGCTGCAAGCTGGTGGAAACCTCCTGGCCAGTCTGGCTGATGCACTTAGACACTGGAGTAGGGTCAAAATGATGCATCTGCCAGTCACACTCCCTCACTGGATGTGTGGCCTGGCCTGGTCTGAAACCAGTGGTGAACTACATTAGAAAACCTGTCTTTAGGACCAGAGGCACCACTTTCTGTGCCCTTTCCACTTAGTTAATGGCTCCATATTGCCTTCGGAACACACTAAGGCCCATGCCATTCTGTGCCTTGCCCATTCTCACACTCCTAAGCAAAGCTCTAGATCTTACTGCACAGAGGCTTCTTGCCTTTTCCCAGGGGAAGATCCCACATTAGGGTTTACTGTATAGGGGAAGAAAAGAGCTCCATGAATCAACAAAAAGTGAAGGGAGGAATATGGGGAATCAGAATACTTTCCTATGCATGCATGTATTCATTCATTCATTCATGTAACAAACCATCATTGAGCCCTTACTGTGCTGGGTGGTTAGAAGATGAAAACAAGACGAACATACCTGCCCTGCCCTCAGGGAGATCACGATAACAAATCCTGATCACTGTGACACGGGATCGTTGAGGAGTCCCTCTTGAGCCTCACTTTCCTCATTTGTAATAGGATTCCACTAACTTTCACATAGGCTGGCTGCAAAGAACAAACGGGGAACTGGTTGTTAGCACCCTTTACCAACTATAAAGGCCGACTTTAGCACCTGACTACATCTCAGATTACTTGTGCTCAGAGGGTTTGAACCATTGTAGAGCCATCCCTTAGGTAAATTGGTGTGGGAGGAGGAAAAGCTTTTCCTGGTAGAAAGCAAACTGAGAAATGTAGAAGGAGTGATGGGAACAGAAACCCACCATTTAGCAACCATTTTAATAATAATCGATTCGGGGGGAATCATCAAAGTATGATAAAAGTAGTGGGTAAAGTGTGAGGAGTAACAGAATGTTTGCATAGTAAAATATCTTCCGACAAGATACTTATTCATTACAAAGGGTAAAACAGCAGCTTAACAGGAGAGAAGCCCGGCAGACATCACCTTAATCAAATAAATTTAGCATCACCAGTAATGGGGCAAATTGACATCACATGCCTCCTGACACGAATGTATACAGAAGGCTAGAACATCACTCTGGTATTTGTGCCAAAAATGCATAAGCCAAATCTAATTATGAGGGGATATTAGATAATCTCAGATTGAGGGACTTTCTACCAAATATCTGACTTGTTCTTTTCTGAACTGTCAATGTCGTAAAAGCCAGAGAAACTGAAGAGCTGTGACATATCAGTGGAGGCTGAAGGGCTGAAGACAAATTCAATGCGCCATCCAGTGTTTCTTTTTGCCATCCAGGATATTGTTGGGTTAATTGGCGAAATTTGAATAAGGTCTACAGATTAGATAATAGTTCTCCATAAATGTTTATTCTCTGTGATAATTATACTGTGGTTATGTAAGAGAGTGTCTTTATTTTTTGAAAATACACACAAGTATTTAGGAGTAAAGATGAATCATGTATTAGTAACTTTCAAATATTCAGGAAAAATATGTGTGGAGAGGGAAATTAAGCAAATGTGGTAAATTACTAGCATTTGGGGAATTCTGGGTGAAGAGTATGCCAGAATTCCTTGTACTATTTTCTCAATTTTTTAAATATGCCTGAAATGCTGTCAAAATAAAATTTAAAAGCAACAGCAACAAAGGGGCTGAGTGGGATACAATGTTGACTCTCTTACCCAGCCCAGAACCATCACAAAGCCTAACAGAGAAGCCTGACTGCACTTTCTGGGAACCCCAGATGCCAAATGTGCTTCATCCATTTTTCCTCCCTGTTTTTAGGGCTTCTGATATTCATGACAAGATGGGAGAAGATGCTAAATGGGTCCATTCCCTCAGTGATGGTTTCCCATAACTACCCAGTCACACAGCAGAGCAGGGCCATTAGGACGGGCTCTCCTTGCCGCACCAGCTGGGGTCTTAAAATGTATCTCCTGGAACCTATAGCCCACTTCATCTCCTCCATTCCTTATGGAAGGCAGGGGACCGCTACTGCGGTGCATTCTGCCAGCAGAGATGGATCATGCATAAACGGGGTGGGAATTTGGTCCCTGGTGCTCTTTGCACCACCTGATAGCTTTTTACTGTGTTGGACTCTTCATATGCCATGTGGGCCATGTGCTCAGTTTCTATCCTTCCTGAAAAAAAACACTAGTAAAATCAACCTGGCCTGGGACCCTTTGCATTTTGGAGTCCTTAAATGGCCAATCCCAGAGAACAAGCACAATTTGAACCCCTGCTGCCACCACCACAGAGCACCTAACTGGCGACAAGAATTTATCCCCTCCCTTCACCTAAGACAATCTAGAGAAAGTGCAAGAGTGCCCCCTTCTTCCCAGAGTTGGAATTGTTCTCATTAGCCCTTGACACATTTCAGCCTTAAGAGGGATTAAAATGAGAACTTTAAAACCATTATGTTGATTGAAATAACCTAGACACAAAAGAGTAAATATTGTATGATTCCATTCATACAAAATATCTAAAACAGCAAAGTAATAGAGGCAAAAAGAATTGAGGTTACGAGGGGTCGGGCAGTGGGCAGAAAGGAATGGAGATTATGCCTGATAGGTACAGAGTTTCTGTTTGGGGTCATGAAAAAGTGTGGGTGATTCATGGTGATGATGGGAGAACAACTCTATGAATGTGACTGAGACCGCTGAAATGTACACACAAAATAGTTAAAATGGGAACTTTTGTGTGATATATATGTTGCCACAATAATACTTTTTAACAAGCCTCCAATTCCAGAGCACACAGTTTTAAGCACCCTCCCACAGTTGTCCCTTAAGCCAGCACTAACCATCTACAACACATTTGCACCTTTATATTCTCATTTCTTCCTTTCCACAACTTCAAGAGCAGAACAGAACATGATGATCATCACATCCTCTGACAGATTATTTGAAATAGACCCGTAAATGGTAAAATTATTTATCCAAAGGACTCTCCTCAGAATGCTTCAGTTTCTCCATCTGTAAAACTCAGTTGCTGGGATGAATGGCTTCTCAATCCTCCTGCATTCCTAACAATATAGGGGAGAGTCTGTGTTTCTGGTTCATCTTTCTTGGCTCCAAGGCCAGGGGAGCATGTGGGGAGGGCTGAAGTCTAATAAGAGTGGAAAGCAGGATGGAGACCATCCATGGTGACTTACTGGGCCAAAAATACAAACATAGTTCATGGTCCTATTGGGAATGACCCAGTCTCAAGTGATCTTGGTTTTCCATGAAGACAGTGCTCGTTTCTCTCCCTTCCCTCAGCGATAGCTGCCAGAAGAGAAATAGCTATCAAATCCGAAGAGAAAATTCACTAGACTTGTGTCACCCAGAGAAAAGGTCCAGGACTACAGAGTTCAAGGTTCCTTGTTCACTCTAGAAATATGTTTCCGATGGGGGAGAAGGGGAGGGGAGGACAGGTGCTGCTCCAGGGGCCAGTGAATTTCCTGTCCCTGGAGTTTGCAAGCAGAAGCAAGACACAGCAACGCCACCTCTCGGTGAGCACTCTTGAGAAACACAGGTACTTTTGTTTGCACAAAGAGCCATATACATGGGTGTTTTTTAATAAGAGAAAAAAGAAATGACAAATATTTATCAATAGAGGAATGGCCAGATAAACTATGACACATCCCTATTAGTACATAGTAAGGCTCGGTTTAAAAGAATGAGGTAGAGCTACATGCATCTTTGAGGAAAAGTCTCTGCATTATATTAATGAGAGATAAAATGATTTATGTTAAAACATATGCACACAGAGGTACTCAAAGATGTCTTTAAATACATAGATAAAGGCCTAGAAGGATGTGCACCAAAATTTAAATAGCAGTTTCCTCCAAGGAAAGTTTGGGGAAGATAGTACAAAGGGGACTTCCGTCTTATCTGTAGTTTTACTATTTTACCATAATAATGTATTTACATATTGGATATGTAAGTGATTATTAATTTTTTCTTAAAATCCAAGACCTTCCTTCTGGATACCTCACATGTCAACTGGACACGAGGTCACTTCTTTTTCCCAAACCAGCTGTTGGCAAAAACCAACCCAAATAAGGTCTTTTAGAGTTCAATCAGTTGGTAAGATTTAAGGAAGATGGGCCCAAATATCAGAGTATTGGGCCAGAAAATGACATTAAAGTCATTTCCAGTCCAAAGATTAGCTGAAGCTAAGTGTGTATTAATGCACTATGCAGCATTAAGGACTGATTTCAACTGGGTGAGAAAGACGTTTCTGTGCTTACATAGGACCTGACATGTTCACCACCACAAGGCACACACACTTTCTCCTGCTCCCAACTAGGTGCAGGGCAAGGAAGGAGTCAGCTCCAATTAAGGCCTATTCCCAGGGGCAAAGTCCTATCTCTGGCCAAGGACTCAGGTCTGGGGTAAATTGGGGTAGACCCTAATGTGGAAGCACATTACTAATGGTGTGCTTCTTCCCAAAGAGAGGCAGGAAAGAGCATCTGCTGCTGTCCCCACCTTCCAGGGAGAGGCAAATATATTCAGATGCAGTGATCCAGTGATCTACACATGGCCAGAGATGGCTGGATTGGTTGTTCCTTTATTTGAAGATCAAGAGGTTATGGCTTCATAAGGTTCGTTGCTGAGATTAACAGAAGAACGTGAAAGACCAACCTGGAATGCTCTATAGCAGGGAGGGAGTGGGGGCCTGCAGGCCCTCCCTCAAGTCCAGAGACTGTTTGCTATCAACTTGTACTTATCAGTCATGGAAGGAGGTTCTACAACGGCCGTGCTCACCTTGTAGACTAAAGTTCTTTTTGTCGTGATGGTGGTTATTGACTAGCAAGTTTAGCAGATGATGGTGCTGGAACAAAGAAATGTCTTGCTGAATGGCTTTGAGACAGGAACTAATTATTTGGACTCCAAATTATATGGAGAGGAAACGTAAAAATGTACTACACTTGGAAATTGAAGACCAGGGCTCAAAACTAGGATCTGCTACTCATGAGTTGTATGACCTAGAGCAATACAGTACCTACCTGAGCTACAGATCTGTCACCCTTAAAAACAGGTATCACACTACCACGCCATCGGTCACAAGGTTGTCAGAAATATCTAATCAGGCCCAAGTGCACACAGCTAGTGACAGAGCCCAGTTTGAAACCCAGGCGTATGTGGCTGCAGTGTCTCAGTTCCTTTCCTGCCACCTGCCCCTATTGCTGTGGGGGGTTTAAAATACTGGTTATTGGATGTCCACTCTCCATAACCCACATTCACCAGCACCTAGCATAGAGTGGAGCACATAAGTGAGGCTCATTACATATTTGTTGGACGAACCAATCCAGGAATCAATGAATGCTTAAGCTAATAAATTGTTGATTCACTTGTAAACGTTATTAAACAGTTACATGCATAGCACATGAGATCTGATTGTTTCATTTTCCTAAAGAAAAATATATATATTTCCCTGAATTTGGTGTGGGTGTTTCAAATATTAATGTAAGTGTGTGTTTGGATCTGTAACATATATGTGTGTTCAAAAGAGAGGGAATGTGGGAATGAGACAAAGACAAAGCGATCCCCGTTAAGTTCACAGCCCCCTCGATATGAGATGGAAGCCAGGCACCTGTCTGGAAACCCCGGAAGCCCTTTGGGTATTATCCCTCTTTTCACACCTCAACTGACAGCCCTTACTTTTAATTTCAGAGAGAATTGTCTTTGAGGCGCAATTCTAGCTCCTTCCATCAGCATTTGGTTCACAGAAAAGGTCAGGGTTGAAATTGGATCTATTCTCTGCATTTCCAAGGTTGTGGCTGAAAGTGAAACATCGGAAAGCCTTGTGATCAAATAACCAATGTGATCAGATAACCTTTCATTACACAATAAAGGCCACCAGCTATTGCCTCCACTTTGCCACACTGGAGAAAGGGGGTCTGAGGAAGGCTGAGCTGCTAAGGCTGGCTCACAAATGCAGCTCTGGCCGCCAAGACAAAACACAGCTGCCTTTTCCACTTGCATTTCATGTTTTCAAACCCCACAATTCTCCAATTTCCCCGCAGCTCTGGTTTTCAGGCTGGACTAAGTTTAGTGACTTCACTAGTCCTGCAGGTAGTTAGGAGTCAAGGATGCTGGTTCTTTCTCCTATACTTCCAAGCTATGTGAATTGGGCAAGTTCCTTGGCCTCTCTGGGCCTCAGGTTCCCCATCTGTAAAATGGGAATAGTGATACTTAGAGGCAAGCACAGAATACTAATCAGCTCAAAGGATTCATTACACTGAAGCAGAAAAATGCTAACATAGTTAAAATATAAAAGTATAACTTTTGATTATGTAAAAGGGGACAGTGGGTTTCAGAGAAAACAAGTGGCCATGAAATTTTGTGCCTCTATTAAGAACAGCTTAAGCATCATCTCCTTGTAAGCTTTTCTTGACCCCCTAGAGGACTGGCTGAGCAGGTCCTCCTCTGTGCCTCTCCCAGCTCTGAGCAAGCACTTCATTATTACTTCATTATTACAAGGAGCATGTTCATTTGCAACTGTTTATCCACCTGTCTACAATTTCCCCACCAGACTGTGATCAGCCCAAAGGCAGGGGCCGTGTCTTATGAATCCTCTGATCTCCACCACTCAGCACAGGGCGTTCAATAAATGCTTACTGAGAAAACTGACTGCAATTTTAATCACCAACAGTAGATGATCATTGAATCACTAAATATTACACAAAATTTTAGTGGAAGGTAAGACTGATTATGCCCCGTTTTAAAATGATGACATTGAGGCTCCCAAACTGGAGATGGCTCCTAAGATTGGAGAGCTGGTAACAGAGCTCAGACTGGATATCAGGTCTTCTGACCCAAGGGTAATGCTGCTTCCATCACCAAATGCCTTCTCCCAGAGAGTGTTGTCAGATTAGATTAGGATGCTCAGTTAAATTTGAATTTCAGACAAATAATAAATAATGTTTTTGCATAAGTATGCCCCATGTAATATTTAGGTCATAATTCTACTACAAAATTATTTATTTATCTGAAATTCATATTTAACTGAGTGTGTTATTTTTCTATTTTCTTTCTAAATTTGGCAGTCCTACTCCCAGACTCAAATATGGACTAAGCTCATCAGTCCCCCACAGTTCCCTCACTGACCTCAGACGTTGACAAGAGTAAAATGTGGGCCAGGTGGCACTTTTTAGGAAAGTGTGAGGGACAGGAAAGCAAGAAGAGTGTGGCTCTGGCTGAAGTCCAAGGGAGTTGCCCCAGACATCTGAGGAAGAAGAATCCAGAAAGGTGTGATGAGGAGCAACACAAGAAAGAAGGAAAGATCCAGGCTGTGCCGTTAGAGCTAGAATCCAATCAAGACAATGCCACTTACCATCTCGAGACTGGGTGAATCTATAATGATAATATTCCCAACCTCATTGAGTTATTGCACTGACCAAATGAAACAATGCAGGTTTAGTGCTTAGCCCAAGGCCTGGCACTTATCACAAACTCCCGTTTATTGGATGTATTGTGTATGCCCAGCTCTCTAACAAAAAGCGTACCTATGTTTTCTCATGCAAACCTCATAACAATTCTCCAAGGTGGTCACCATTATTAACTGATATTTACTAGGGTGCGGTGAAGTTGACATTGCTTAAAGCCACATAGATACTAAGTGGTGGGGACAAGACTGAACCTAGGACTACTTGTGTTTAATGTCTTTCTTTCTGCCCTGTACCAAGCTGCTTCCAAGAAGCCTTTGGTAGCTTCAGCTTTTGATAGCCCATTCGGTGCTAATGTCCAGTAGGAGGCTTGAAGCCATTTCTTGGTGGCTTCAAGCCTTCCTTTCTCAAACAGCCCCTTGAGCCCTGAGAAAGGGGGCATGGAAGTGGGAAAGCACTGGCCCATGCTTCTTCTCAGAGACTAAGTGCAGGAGGGTCGGGGCCAACAGGGACCCACTCCCAGAGTCCTCTAAGTGACCAGCCCTGGGGGCAAGGCTGTGCTTCCGGCCCGTGACCTCCCTTTCACGCTCCAGGGCCTACTCTTTGCTCCATCTCTCTTGGTCCAGAGCCAGGGGTGGGCTGTGGAAAGACATGAGGGTGGACAAGTCTGAATGGAGCCCCCCCCTCCAATGGTCACCCCCCAGCCCCAATTCAGTTAACGATTGCAGGAAGTGGTTTGTCCGTTTAGAAGTCGTCTCAGCTCTGTGGCCCTTCTGAGAAATGAACTTGCAGTTCTCTAAAGATAGATTGCGCAAAACAGGAGGGAGCAGCCCCCAAGGACCCTCCAGCGGCAATCCTCCTGAGGACTTCCAAAGAGCTCTGCAAGCGCCCCCGGCCCCCGCCCCACCCCCCTCCGGCAGCTGCTGGCCGGGGATGGACCAAATCAACGCTCCACTGTGGTGTGTGTGCTTGTGCAAGGCTCGGGTTTCGTATCCCCAGTGAACAAATTTTGCTCGGCGGGTGGGGGGCATAAAAAACTGGGGGAGGGGAGTTAAGGATGGTGGGGCGGGGTTTTCAGCTGCTCATGTCATTTATTTTCCACGGGACCTTAACTGTAATTTCAAACTGCATCTGGGTTTTCTGAAACTGTGTGATTTGACATGAGGTTCACAGAGAGTTTAGGCCTCTCCAAACTTTAGCTCTTTCACGCCTAGAGAAACAGGTGGCAGGATCTAGGAGGAGATGTGAGAAGGGAGGGGGGTGTAATCCCCTAATGGGGGTGCAAGTGAATAAGCAATTGGCTTGTGCATGGTGGGGGCGGGAAGGGCGCACTCAAAAATTGGTATTTTCTACCCACCAGACAGGGTGGCCTTTGGTAGAACAAATCTGCACCATGATTTTTCCCCCTTTGGACAATGAGTTCTCAAGCAATTGCTTCTGGAGAAAGGGGTTGGTTGCTCAAAGAAGAAGGGGTAAAATGGCCATGAGGCTTCTAGTTGCCATCAGCCCCTCTGGTTACCACTCTGATGGGGGTAGCTGCTTCCCCTCTGCCCTCCTCAATGCTGATTTCCATTTGTTTGTGGATCTTCTCTCCTGGTTATTGGGAGTACAGAGGGAACTAAGAAAGAACTCAGGGTCTAAAAGGGAGAACAAAAATGTAGATGAAGAGAAGGCACGAGGATTGCAAAGTACACACTTGCAGGGGAGGGGGTGATCACCTCTCTGGAGGGGCAGGAAACCTGGGGCTGAATAACATGAAAGCCCTCCTGGAGGAGGTAGCTGGGGAGCTAAGCTGGGAAGGATGAGTTCACTAGGAGACAATGCAGAGAAGATTGACTCTAGCTTGAGCACATGGCTTTCACAAAGTTATGAAGATATAGAACAGCCTGGAACTATGTGGGCTTGAATTGCTCTATTGGGTTTATAACTGTTCAGGAGGAAAGGATACAGGCCAGGGTGGGATCGAGGCACACTCAAGCATTTGGCCATGGAATCCCAGGGGGAGAGGGTCTGCCCTGAGCTCCACCGAGCCCAGAGTGAGCCTTGAGCCAACATGGGACCCCTAGGAGGGAGTTAGCATCTTGCAACTAGACAGGACTTTAGAAATCATCAGTTGGCTCCCCAACCCCCACCTTGGGCTCAGTTCACCAAATAAACTTAGCAGCTAGAGAGCTCTCCCAGGACTAACTGAAGCCTGACTCCAGCTTACCATTTAGAGCCTTGGGATAAGCTGTGAATCCAAGCCTCTCCTCCCTCTCCCAAGGTACAAGCCCTTCAGCTTGTTCTCATCCACTCCTAGGTTGTACGGCCAAGAACTCTCTCCCCTTCCAGCACTCTCACATTTCCACTGTCTCCCGAGGAACTTACTTCCCTTCCACCTCAGCTTTTCTGCTGAATGTTTATTCCTCCTCATTCTCCTCCTTACTTTAAACCTGACTGGCAGTACTTTATGGGGAACTGCCTTCTCTAAGGCCCTCTAAGGTGGAAGTTGTAGGGCCGGCATGCCTCAAGGCAGGAAGATGGAATCAGGGTAGTCACTCATCCCATTTCCAACACCCCATTCCCACAACATGGCAAACTCTCAAGCCTAAGAAACAATTGCCTTCTTTGCTCTTTTATTGGGGAGGCTGAGCATAGCTGGAAGAAATCCCATAGACACTCTGCTTGGGTAATATAATATACTCTCATGATCTTAATAAGCATCTGTATGCTGATGTCTCCTAAATCTACATTTACAGCCCCAACATCTTTTCTAAGTTCTATATACAATTACCCATTTGCACCTCCACCTGAGATATAATTGCAGGTTCCTTAAAATCATAAAACTGCCCCATTCTCCCATGTTTCTAATCTCAGCATCATCATCACATACCCATCATCACCTACATTCTCTCAATTACCAAAACTTAATGATTTCCCCTCCTTATGTGTTTGTTCTCCTTTATGTCTTGATCTAGACCTAGTTTAGGGCTTCCTACAAAAGCCTCATAGTTGGCTATACACCACCTCCTTCATTCCTGTTGAACCTGGGTACATCCTCCACACAGCCTTCAGAGGTGTCTGTCTGCTGACCTCTACTTTTACATCACTTTCAAAACAAAGCCCAACTAAGTGCTCTTTACACTTGAATCCAAGCCCTCTCTGATCTTGTCCCTATCTCTCTCTGTGCCTATGCCTCTACCTCGCATACTTGCTCTTTATAATGGCTTACACCGAGTTTCTCTTAATTTCTACACATGCCATGATGCTTCTCATCTCTCACCATTGCTCAGGAAGGTCCCTCCCTCTTCTTTGATGGCAAACTACCACCCAGCCTTTAAGACCGGATTCTGACATCATCTCTTCTGTAAAATCATCTGTAAATCCCCAAGTCTTCCTCTGAACTCCTCTGGTACCCCATGCATTCCTCTATAAAACTCAGCACACTATTAAACTGAGAAAAGCATTTGGATGAGAATATCCATCTACTTCCAGCATCTAACTATATGTGGGCCTTATATGCACTGGATTCCGTCCTAGTAAGACCAACCTCTCCACTTTTTCACTTGACCGTTTCCTCCTCCATCTACTCAAGGACTTTATTCCAGCAATTGCCCCCTTTCTTTGCCGCATCATCATTTTTTTCCTCTCTTAGAGCAATCCCATCAGCATCAAATATAATGTTACTTATCCTCTCTTTAAAAAATATAAATCTCGACTCATTCCATTTATCCTTCCACCTACTGTCCCTTTTTATTCTCTAGCAGAAAAACTCCTCAAAAAAGGAGTCTATTTGAGCTCACCGTTAAAACACTGCAATTACTCTCCATCACTTTCAGAATAAGGCCGGGAAAAGGCTCCTTCCACAGCACTAGAAGACTTCTAGATAAAATCAGTCTCCTGGATTTCCTTCCACCTCACTGGCCACTGCTATTCAGCCCCTTTGCTGGATCTTTCTCATCTCCACAAACTGTAAATGAGGAAGTACCCAGGGATCATTTTGTATATATATTTTCTGTCTAGACCCACTCCCTTGATAATTTTATCTAGTCATGTCACTTTATATATGACCTATATATGGATTTAAATCTTAAGCCTGATTGTCTCTCTTAAACTCCACATTCTTATATCCAACTACCACCTCTACTTGGATGTAAATAGGCATCCCAAATTTATTCCAAATTCAAACTCCTGAATGTCTCCCCTAAATATACTGCTCCAAAAGTCTTCCTTATCCCATTAGATTTTTTTCATCTGCTCAGGACAAACTCCTTGGAAGTCACCTTGACTCTTCTTTTTCTCTCACACTCCACACTTATTCTATAGTAAATCATATAGCTCCACCTTCCAAATAAATCTAGAATCAGGCCACCTCTGACCACCTGCATTATTAGCCCCCTAGTTGAATCCACCATCATTTCTCAACTGGATTATTTCAATATGGATTAAAATTAAATCTAGTCTCTCTGTTTATACATTTGCTCTCCTCTGATTGATTCCTTACAAGTAGACAGAGGGCTTCTATTACAGAATACACCTGCTCAACTCACTCTTCTGCCCAGATCCCTCCAACAATTTCCCATCACCATTAAGATAAAATCAAATCCTTATAATGGCTTACAAGGCTCTACACAGTCTTCTTCCAATCCCCAATAACTTTCCGATCTTACCTGCCTCTATACCCACATCACGCAACACTGCTGACTTCCTTAATATTCCTGGAACACAGCATTCACAAATGCCAGGCAAGAATTTGCTCTGCTGACTCCTCACCTGAAACGCTCCCTACCCCTTCCTCCTCATATTTTTCATGTTGTTATACAAATATTACTTCTCCATTACGCCTTAGGATACCTTACCCAAAATTGCAACACCAAAGGGAAATCTTGAGGCGTCAAAGATGAAGAGGAAACTCTATGCTTGAGTGTTATAGCATCTGAGTCTTGGAAGCAAGGAGGAGTTAATACTTTAACCACAATGGCCAGGTATTTCGTTTCCAATACACATGTAAGGATAGAGGATGCAGCCCTGGACCCATGTGTGGAAGGGACCTGAAAGTGATACCTTTAAAGGAGGATGAGAAAAACACCAGTCCATAGAAGCAGAAAGAAAGCTTCTCTTTAACTAAGACAGTGAGCAGGGAGTAAAAATACCTCCCATAAGAAATTCTGAACTCTAGACCCTCAAGTTTCTCCAAAATAATGTGAAGCCTGAATCTACAGTTCCCAAGTAGTGTGGGAATCTCAATCCTAGAAAGTAATTTAAAATTACTCCTGGTCTGGAAAATTCCTGATTATCAGCTCAGAATAAAATAAGTCACACAAATTTAAAAAAAAAAAAAAAAAAACACCTCACTGAAGAGAAACCATAAAGAAAAGGAGAAATATCTTCTAAGTACAGAGGGAAAATACTTTTCAACCTAGAATGCTATACCCAGCTCAACTATTAATAAAGATTTAGGGCAAAATTAAGATATTTTCAGATAAGGACTGAAATAGTTTACGCCTCATATATTATCATAAAACAGTGTTTGAGGCAAATTCTATAATGTCTTACGTCATGGGTTAAAAAATAAAACTTTATTGGTAAAACTTACAAAACACTATTAGCAAGAGAAGGCCAGGAGCTTCTCATCATGCTACAAAGGGGCATGCAAGGTCAGATGCTACTAGATATGCAGTGTGTCTGTGATCCAGTGGAGGCAGGAAGTTAATATGATATTTATATTAGTCAGGGTTCTCCAGAGAAGCGGAACTGACAGGATATGTGTGTGCACGTGTGGGTGTATAAACATATAGAGATTTGTTATAGAAATTGGCTCATGCAACCTTGGGAACCGGCAAATCCAAATTCCGTAGGGAAGGTCACAAGTTGGAATCTCCAATGAAGGTGCAGTTAAATTCCCCAAGAGAAGCTGGTTGCCAGAAATATAAGCAAAATTTTTTCTTTCTGATTTCTGAAATCCTCAGTTCCAGCTTTTAAGACCTCCATCTGTTTGAATGAGAGACTCCCCTCATTGCTGAGGGCAATCTCCTTTGTTGCTTGTCATTGCAATCAGCCAAAGATGCAATCAACTGATTGTAGAGGAAAATCCATCTACTACAGCAATAATCAGGCCAGTGCTTGCTTGACCAAACAACTGGACAACACAACCTAGGCATGTTGGCACATGAAATTAGCCATCACAATTACTGAGAGAATTTAAGAATCCAGTGATGAGTAGAGGACATTATACCCATAAAATACCATTACTGGTTTGCTTTTAGTCCTGGCCCTACTACTTATCAGTTTTGTGTTCTTGTTTATATCATTTACTCTCTCTGAGCCTCCGAGGAATAGGAGGAAATAAATTCCTGCCATGTGGATCTCACACTTTTGTTAATTTCTGTAAAAGAATATGAAATCATTTTGTAAAGTAAAAGCACTATAAAAAGTGTACCTTTGGAACTCAGAGACTTAAGTAAACCTAACTCAACTCCCCCACTCCAATATATAAATATACCTGAATCCAGAGTCTTCCTTATTATTTTCCCAAATTCTCTTCCTCTGGATCCCCTCAATTTCCCCTCCCACTTCCATACCTGCCATACAATTATGCTTTCTGCCAATTTCCAAGTAAAAAGAATTCACTGGAGCCAAACATCTGGTGATGTTAGAAACTTAACTGAGGATTCAGGGATGTCAGAGCAGAGGAACATCATCTCTCACTTCACAGTATTCTTCTATCCCATCAGCTCTAAATCTCATGCTGCCCTGTGCCAAAGCCTGTGCTCCTAATACATGACCCTCCTGGCAAGCTCAGGCCCCTGGGAAGTATATCCAGTCACCCCAATCCCACTGCTTCCCTCCTGCATTACTGGAATGCAACATTTCCTCCATCACACCCATCACACCTCATTTCCATGGCTGACAAAGGAAAAGGAAAAAGCAGACTGTGGATTTTTTTCTAAGAGCACAAATCCCACCAGAGTTTAAAGCATGTTGGGAAAGTAAAGGGGGAAAAGTAGCTAAGCTCTTCCTGTGTGACAGGGTCTGGGATGTGATCCTGGGAAAATGCCTTTGCATGTAAGGCTCAATTTCCTTATGTGAAAAACGGGGTGATTGGACTAGATCAGCACTTTCCAAACAAAGTCCCTCTTTGAGAGAAAAAAAAAATCAAGTTTAGTGATATTTTTTCTTCTAGATTCATGCATCTTTTTACCCTTTTGCAGTAATATGGCTTTAAGAAATGGTGTAGCATTCCCAAAAGTGCCAAGAAACTATATGAGATCAACTTAGACATGGGCACTTGACACGCAATAAGGTTTTTGGTACCTGAGCGACATTTCGCCACAAATCATTGCATTCACTTAAGTCATTCATTCTATGATTGCTGGTATATCTGTCATAACAAAACTTCAACAAACTTTCAGCAATATTTTATAAAGCATATTTTAAGAGTACCAAAATATTTGTAAAACATATTGTATGTTTTACAAATTAGGCAAAATAGGACTTGCCTAATTTGCTGGAACAAAAAGAAATACTATTAAAGTGCTGCTGATATTACAATGCATTCGGCAACATAATTCTTAATTAACTTCTACTGCTAACGTGAACCCTCAGCACCTTGTACCTGGATAAGGGCCTTTTAAATGACCTCATTTACTCCTCATAGCCCCCACCCCCATCTCGCAGGTATTATCATTTTCATTTTACAGACAAGAGAACTGAAGTTCATCAAAATAATGTTACTTGCCCAAGATATCCTAGGTGGCAGGTGGCAGGTCCAAGAGTTGAATCCCAGTGTTCTCATTCCAAAGTCTCTAATCTAGACAGGAACACAAGGAGACTCTTTTGCTTTTTACTATGTTAAGATTTTAGTAGACATTCATTTATCACTAAAATTATAAAATGAAGTACATTTTGCTTCAACGTATATTTGTTGATCTTGATAATATATTTAATTTCTCTAATTTGCTGTTTCACCTGTCATTAAGTTTAGAAATGCATAATGATTTTTAAAATTAATTTATTGTTGCAATGAACGTCTGAGAACTTTTTTTTCAGACGATTTGAATTTGAGTGAGAATTCTAACCCATATATTAGTCAGGTTGGGCCAGGAGACGTACCACAACTAAAGTTCATTTCTGACTCATGCTGCATGTGCAATGCGAGTCAGCAAGGAAGCGCTGTTCAATCACAGTCACTGGAGACCTCAGGCTGTCCCAGTACCATCCCGCAGGGCACCAACGTAGAGGGAGGGGAACCGCATGGTTCCTAGAGCGTATGGCTGCAATGGACAGGCCCCACCGCTACTTAGATTTCATTGGCCAAAACAAGGCACGTGGTCATGCTGACCTCAGCCGCAGCCTGGGAAGTGAGATCCGACCTTGAACCTGGAAGGCAGAGATACAGAGTATGTGTGTACAGCCTTAGTGGCCACTATATCTCATGAGTGCCCGTGGGTCTTCTGTTCATTTGTAAAACTTCAGAAGTTCTGGACTCGATTCAATACTGCACCTTATCTCCTTTCACCAGCATTCCTGAATCCCTTTCCCGTGCTCCATGTTACATTTTGCCACTTGTAATTCTACACAATTCATTTATTTATTCTCTCCCCGCATCCGGCCCTGCTGATATCTCTGCTCCAAGAAGTCAAGGTTTTTCATCCATTTTGTTCACTGATGTATCCCTCAACAGTGCCTGGCATATCATAGGCATGCCACAAAATGTTATTGAATAGAGGAGTGAATGATTTCTACGGAACTTAAAGGTTCCTTCCAACCTTTAATAGCCAGTCTTCCTTAATACCTCTCAAGCCCATCAGCCCCCACACTGTGTAGCCTAGAGCCACGGGTTCTTCAATACCCCTGGAGCCACAGGCTCTGGCCCGCAGGAGACGGCCCTTGGGCATGAGGGGCCCGAAAAGATGGGGCTCTTGACTGTTGACCCAAACAGCTTGGGCCCCTTTTTATAGGACTCTGCAGCCCCCTGGCACATCCCCTAAGAGCATCTGGGAGGGGCTGCTGGAGCCTGGACTTCAGTATCTAGAAGTAAAAAATCAAATAAATCAGCCGGCAGGGCATCTCTCCCCTGCTGCCCACCCTTCACAGAGATATTGAGAGAGTTTTCCTGTTGTTCGCCAGGATAATGGCAGCCACCTGGCTAGTGGACCAGCACCTTTTATGCACCACGAGGGAAATGCTCCCCACCTGGCAGGCATTCCCAGGTCAGGGCCCCTTCACACTCCTTCCTCCCATCCCCTAGGGCTGCAACCATTATGTAGCAGTTTGGCATTATTGATGAATTCCAAAAATAGATATTGGATTATGTTTGTAAACTGGTCTTTTCCTCTGGGCATATTAGAGTGTATTGAATTCAGAGGTTTTACTTTTACTTGATTAAATAATGATGAAGGCTTTGATTGCGCCACATCACTAGAGTGTTGAGTGGGTGGGCACTCAGAGATAAAAGACATGGCAAAGGACAGGGTTGGAGTTCTGATGTGGAGTTTTAATGCTGGAGCCCAGGGAAGTAAGCACACAGAGGACCCTGGTAGTGAGGAAGGAGAGAAGGCCCCAGGAAAAGAGACGAGCCATTCCCCTGATAGCCTACAGTTGGCTTTGTGGAGTGACGCAAGCCTGAGCCGGGAGAGAGGCAAGCCCCGGGAAGAGAGGAACCCGGGAAGCCTGAACCCTGGCAGATGTCGGCAGCCATCTTGCTCCAACACGTGGCCACAAACTTTGGTGAGTGAAATAACTTATGTTTTGTGGCCTGGTAGCTGTAAGCTTCTACCCCAAATAAATACCCTTTTGTAAGTGCCAACAGATTTCTGGTAATTTGCATCAGCACCCCTTTGGCTGACTAAATACGCACTAGGAGTCAGTCACAGATCTATAAACCAAAAGACAATTACAGAGCAGTGAAATGCAGGTTACAGGGCTCTCAGAGGGCAGGGGGCAAAGCCATTGGCTGTGAACTTAATGCCAAACCTTTGTGACTTGTCTCTCTTGCCTGGCCTAACCAGTCTGTATAAATGGAAAATACATTTACTTTTCACCAGGAAAAAGTATTTGTTATTCCCAATTCCCCACTACCTTCTAAGAAGGTGTTGCCTGGTAAAAGGTGGTGAGGATGCAAAGTGCAGAGGCGATGATAGGAAAAGGACTTGGAAACAGTGAGCCTGAGGAGATGCTGTGTGGGAACAATGGTTGCAACTGAGGGGAAGAGAGATTTTTGTGAAGAGGACAGTCTAATGAAAAAGATTTAACAGGAGTGTTGGGTGATGGGTGATGTAACCTAATCTTCTCCTCCATCTCCACTATGAAATATTTAGTTAAGAATTATGTAAAAAGAGGTTTCAGATGGAGGTGATTTTTATTTTGAGCCATGAGGAGAGGTGCTGAGCCCTCTTGGGTTTTTTAGATGCAGAACCAAGAACAGAAGCAGGGATGAGGATAGAAACAGCACCTATAGGAATACGATCATGTCCAGGGAACATGAGGAGTGGGGGAAGGGGCTAGAGGCCTGTCACCATCTCTTCCAGACCTGTGGTTAGACCGGTCGTCACCAGGAGGTTTGGAGTGAACCCTCCCACGTGGGGCTCCTCCCCAGGTTCAGGGTAAGAGACCCAGGAAGCACTCCAAGAGAGGAGGAAGGATGTCGAAGAGCAGCCTGTGAGCTCCCGAGAGAAGGGATGAGTGTGCTTTGTCATTGTAAATTCCACACTTAACAAAGTGTCTGACTCATTGCCTGGGCTCAGTGACCTTTTGGTGAATGAATGAATGAGTTTAAACATAAGTGGCCTACCTGTCCTATCCATTTTTTCCAGGATTGTTTCTTGGAGCTGGATAGCAACCCACATCTCAAATAGTAGAGGTGTTTCTGTCCTACCTCTTTGGCTTTGGAAAGCTTGTCATACTAATGCTCAAGAATTTAATTTTGCATTTCCTGTATACATAGGCAGAGGCAATTATGTAAGCTTAATATTAACCTAAGAGTCAAAAAAGCTTGATCATCCCAGAGCTTCCAACAGGTAATTAAGAACCTGTATTCCACCCTAGGCAGCTCTCTGATGGAAAAGTCTATCCGTTGCCAACCATAATTTTGGAAAGTAGACAAAGAAGAGAATTTACATTCATTAAGGTTTACCTTGATCCAACCACTCTGCCAGGCAGACTGTACACATAATTTCACTTAATCCTACCTAACAGTCCTACAAGGAGACCATGGTTGCTCCTATTTCACAAATCAGAGAAGCTGAGGCTAATAACAGGCCAGAAACGTGCCCAAAGTCATATATGTGAAACGTGACAAAGGTTCAAATGAAGTCCACTGAACTACAAAGATGATGTCCTCGCCATCACAGCTAGGTAAAAAATAAAGTTTAATGGCATGTAATTACAATTTGATAGTGTCCTATGGTAACCTAGGATGTATCCAATTATAGTTCCCACCCTCACCAAATTCTGTAAAAGGACAGTCAGCCTTCTTGAATTTGACTACAGAAATAGGAAAATAGACATTTCCTAATATATGCATTAGGGACTGATAAAAGAGTGATTATGCAATTCAGATCTCAGCTCACATGGTCCCCAACTTATCTCATAGATTGGTTGAAATAAAAGATGATTCCGAATCATTTTGAAAAATCAGTGTACATTAATAAGTCCTGATGTTTCCATTAAGAGTCAAAAAAGTCTCTTAAGAACTTAGTTTAGGATCATATAAATGCTTTGTTTTCCTACTACATTGCAAGAGTTTCTAGATTAAATCTTCCTGCAACAAGAGTGCTGCCACTTCCAAAATATTTTATTTGGCTTATAAAAGCCAGTAAAGGGAAGTCTTCAGAAATGAAAAACCTCTCACATGGGTACACGAGCCTACAGATTACAAAGTCCTGCCAAGTCTCTTATCTCATCCGAATCTGTCCCAACACTCGATGAGGTGAAAAGTACAGGAGTTCCCTGATACACCTTCCTTCAGTCAGCAATGTTAATTGAGAGCCCAGTTCCTTTGCCAGGGGGTGTGGACAATGTGAAGAACTAAATACACACAGTCCTGCCCCCAGAGAGCTCCTAATCTAGTGTGTGCACAGACACCACTTAAACACAGTCAGTCATTACACAGACAAATATATGGAGCAGAGCCAGGATGTTTATGAAACTTACCCAGAAGCAAACGCTAGCCACGGCTAGCAAGCAGAGGTGCCAGGGCTCAGATCCCCAGCCTCCCGTCATCAAGTCTTACGTTTCTACTTACAGGGTCACTTAACCTATCAGTCTCGGTTTCCTCATTTGTAAAATGGGATGATGATGGTACCTACGTTATTCGGTCGTAGTAACTATTAAAGGAGATAACATTCAAACAGCGCAGAGTAAGGGCTCAAGAAATGCTCATTGCCGCCTTCTGCCCCCACCCTTCCCGTTTCCTTTCAAGGCTCATCTTTAGTGCAAAGGCTTCCCTGCCTGCCCCACACCTCACCTGCTGTGATCGCTTCTCCCATCTTGATCTTGAGCTCTAGATCCTGCTATTTCACTGCATTAAAAATAGAAAATGTCACTTTAATTGTTTTATTTTTTCCTATTATAAAAGTAATACCCACTCTTTTGCAGGGAATAAAATGTATGATAATACAGATAAGGTAATCTGACTCAGAGATAATCACTCTGAGTATATTTTGTGTCTATCTTTCTAGATCTTTCTCTAAGCATATTTTCATAAAATTTTTCATAAACATTTTATATAGTGATTAAACAAACTTAGCACCTATTCACTACTCTATCCAAATTATTTTCTTCCTCTTTGCAAAAAATGCCCAATTATGTATAAGCTTCAAGCTCCAGAAAACTGAATCCACTCTCCTACGTAGCACTGTATGCTTACCTCTGCAATAGCAAGTATCAGTCCAACTGTAATTATTTCCTTTGCCAACTACCCTAATGGGCCAGAATTATTCCTCTAGAGGTTCTTACCTCTGAAGAGATAATGTTTCCAGCCATCCCCTACCCCATCAATAATTCAATTAAAATAATATTAATCAAAATCAATATCTTCAAACTCCAACAGAGCTTGGAAGTATGGATGTGGAGATGGTGCAATACACACTTTTGGGGGCTGCCATGTAGATCACAGTCTCTTTGAAGGGCTCCTCCTTGCACAGCCTACACGATATCCCTGTGCACTACTCACAGCTGATGTGGCTTTCAAGTCTGCCTTATTGTCTGATGAAATGCTCATCCATTCCATCCCTCGTGCACTGAGCTCCCATAGTTTTTCGTGTCCTTTGCTAGAGGGTCCTCTAGAGGGTACTGTAAGATTACATCAGTGGTTTTCCTAGCTGGATTGAGCTTCTAGGAGGTATGGGAATGTCCGCTATTTGTCTTTGAATCTCTGATGCCGCAGTGTCTTATGTAACGACCTATGTTATCACTCATGTTTTGTGCCTGGGTCATAATAAGCATTCAATAAACGTTAGTTGTCAGCATATGCAGTGCGTAAATGAATGAAGAGACCAATGCATCCTCACATCCTATGTTGTCTCTTGTTCTATCCTATTGTCTTTCGAGGACTTCTGATTGTAGTTAATTATTTAATTGTTTATTCTCTGTCATGATAATATATATTCCATGAGGATAGAGAACCCTCATTTACATATCTTAGAAACTGTTCAGTGCCCAGCATGTTAGAAGGTGCTTGAGAAAAGTTTGTTGGATAAATCAATAAATGAAAAAACAAACCAATAAAATAAAATGATTCCCATTTTATGGATAAGGAGTTAAGTAGCTAGTAATTGCTGGCGCCTTTATTTAAACTCAAGTTGTTTGATCTCAAAATGTGTGCTCTTTTCATTTCTCCATCTTCCTTTTGTAATAAAGTAAAAGTTCTGCTAACTATACTGTCTTAACCGACTCTTCGGATTAACTGACTCTCTCTTAACCTATGCAAACACATTGGCTGAAGACCACAGAACCTGAAGGTCCCAGCTGGCAGGCTAAATGAAATTATACCCATATGCTCCTGGGCCGTCCACTGAGCTATGTGCTCATCAAGAAAAATCAGTATATTTTTCTCAAACCAGTTCACATCATTCCCTCCCCCTGAGAAATGGGGACTATAATATTACCAGCCTCACGGGTTGGTAGTGATGATTAATATGTGAATTCAGGTAAAGCACTGAAAACGGTACCTGGCCGAGCATCAACCCTCATAGTTAGCTAATTTTATGTCTATAATTTAATGCAATAATCTATAGACCTGTGTAATCTGGGTATAAAAAAGCATTGTTTCTATGAAAACTAAGTTGATTCTTTGGAAAATTTTTAACAAAGGCAAGTTTGTTTTTAAAAATGTGATGTTAAATTAACTGTGGGCAGAACAAATATTGTAGGGAATAATTATAAAACGTTAAAAGTCTGAAATCAAATTGCTTCAAAAGTATCTTTAAATCCTTGATCCACTTTAAAGAAACTAAAACTGGAAACATAGATGATGCATTATGGGCATATCTTTTGGAAGAAGGAGGCAAACAAATACACAAAGAAATAGGCTTGGATTTTCATCAGAAGATGGGTAATAAATATATGACCTGAGTTTTAAGTAAAAAAAAAAAAATTAAGTATACATGTATCCTTTTTTTAAAATGATTGCCTTCTTTAAAAATCATGTTAAAGACAGGACTTCTACTACAGATGCTCAAACTGTTGGATGAGGTCATGAATTGTGATGCATAAATGAATGATGAAATGACTAGCTAAATAAATGGGCCAGTTTGGTTCTCTTAATAAATGGCCTATTTTATATCCAAGAGCCACAGTGCTAATTAAGGATAAAAATTTTTGTTCTTTTGTTACTGGTCTGATGGCTTGTGAGACCTTGTAAGTAAACAAATATGGGGACAGCTTCTTTTGGTTTTCCCTTTCTTTTCAAGTTCCCAAAGCTCTTCTTTTCTCTGCCATCATTTTCCCATTTTCTTCACCTGCTTGAGTGGATGAAAGAATCTTAGTGAAATAAAAAGCTCAATGAGGTGAAAATACATCCCATAAAAACTCCCATTAAGGAATTTACTGAAGGGGCTTGCACTCTCCTAACTTAGATGGCCATATTTTATTCCTCCCAAGGAAACTGGAAACCCTTAATCCAAAAAGAATGCAACTAGAATCAAAGAGCTAGAGGCAGATCAGGTTGCAATCCTTTATTTTCCAAAGACGGTTAGAGGGGAGGGATAAGAAGCAATTTATAACTAGCTATTCCAGAGTGCTGTGAACACAAAAGTTAAATCATTCCAACTTCTGTTTGCTTTAGTTGACCTCAACCTGAAGAACACAGCAAGATTCTGCATTCAATGGGAAATCGGTGCAAAACTGGGAAAAAAGAGCTGAGGTATAAATACTAAATATAAAATATAGCTTTATAAATAATATGTATATTTGTTGACAGACTTTCTCTGCATTGGATGAAGCAAAGTGGAGAAGGGTTGAGAACAATGGGGGTTGGAATTGAACAGAACTGGGTTCAAATCCTGACTAACCCATAGTGACCTTGTGATCCTGGGCAGGTTATTTAATCTCTCTGAGACTCAGTTTCCTCATCTGTTGTGTGACCATAATATCTACTTGGAACAATTATGGTGAGGATTATAGAAAATATTGAATATTAAAGTGCCTAGCCCAGTGTTGGTCTCAGATAGAGACTCAACAAATACAGTCACTGTTTATCTTGGGAAGTCAGCATTTCTTGATTTCAAGCCAAGAGTTTAATTTCAACCTGGATCTGAAATCTTACTACCCAGATCTTGGGAATATTAGCAACTTCAGTAGACAGGTCTTTGCCCTTGCAAGATGCATTTTGTCCATTTTTTAAAATGTATATATATGTCTTGTGCTATGCATTTTACATTCATTAGCTTATTTACTCCTCTCAACAATATATGAGGAAACTGAGGTCTAAGGAGGTTAATTAACTTGTCTAAGGCCACGTGACCAATGAAAGGCAGAGCCAGGGACTCAACTCAGGTCTGTTTGACTCCCCTATACTTTTCTGGATTCTCCTTCAAAGAGCTTGCAGTTGCAAATATGAACAAAAGGACCTACTCTTTCTTTTTCCTGAGAAGCATTCATAGCTTGCATTGACTATGTTAGATCTTGATTTGAAGAAAGCCTCTTTGATATTATTTATCAGGGGGCATCACTGCATGTGTTTAGGGAGTCCTGAAAGTGTTCATACCCTTGGACCTAGTCAGTCAATTCCTTCTGGGAACCTAGAAAAGTAATGGAAAGATTTACACACTACAGACATTCATTACACTGCTGCTAAAAGTTCAAAGAAATTGAAACCATCCGCATGTCCAACCAAAGAAGAGTCAAATTAATTGTGGTACACATATCTGAAGTAATAGTATCTAGCTTTGAAAATGATGATTTCATCCATTGGTTGTATGGAATCAAAGCCCCCTCTCAATTAGAGGTGAATTGGACATCATCATCCCAGAATCCTCAGGATTGGGGAATGAACTATGGACTAGAGTGGACTTACTGGTATTCTACTATAGACTTATTGTGATTCTAGCATTAGAAGAAATTACAACATTGATGTGGAGCCAGTGGCCACTGGAGGATTTGGGGGCAGGGAGAGGGAAAAACAGGTGTAATATGGGGGCTTTTTCAGGACTTGGGAATCATCCTGAATGACATTGCAATGGCAGATATAGGCCATTTTATATCTTCCTATAACCTGCAGAATTGTGTGGGAGAG
Organism: Cabassous unicinctus; assembly: GCA_029593785.1. Taxonomy (NCBI): domain Eukaryota; kingdom Metazoa; phylum Chordata; class Mammalia; order Cingulata; family Chlamyphoridae; genus Cabassous; species Cabassous unicinctus. The sequence continues at coordinate 38,645 of JAQZBX010012433.1, forward strand.
AGTGTAAACTACAATGTAAACTATGGTCCATGCTCAGTGGCAATGCCCCAGAATGCATTTATCAATTGCAATGAATGTGTCACACTAATGAAGGATGTTGTTTATGTGGGAGGGTGTGGGAGGTGTGGGGAGCAGGGCATATGGGAATCCCTATATTTTTTGTGTAACATTTATGTAATCTAAGTATTTTTAAAAATTAAAAAAATGTAAAAAATAAAAATAATAAAATGATGATTTCAAAGAATGTTCAATGACACCAAAAAAAAAAAAAAAACACAAAACCCTCATGCATTAATGTTAATATTAAGAGTCAATAAATCCTAAGAGTTAAGTACTTTAGCCCTAGAATCAAACAGAACTGCATTTAAATTCTGGATCAGCTACTCACTGCCACACCTCAGATTAGCTGTCCTCTCTGATCATGAGTTTCCTAATCTCTAAAATAAGGATAATAGTAGTGTCTGTCACATAGAGTTTTCATAAGGACTAAAAGAGCTGTACTTTTTAAATCATTATCACAGTTTCAGCACATAATAAGCAGCAGCAGGTATAATTATTGGAATGACTGGAATAAAGGAGAAGATGTAAAACTACATACAAATTGATCTCACTTATGGGGAAATACATTTTAACAAATGAAGGACTTTATCAAAAATTTTATAGTTGTCTTTTGGTAATCAAATGTGGGCAATTATTTTCTCAATAATTTTCTATAATACACACAAAAAAGTTTTGTAGTTAAAAAATTAATCCAGAAAATTTTTATCAACTTAGAAATTTATCAACTTAATTTCACTGGATATTCCAGAAGTTAGAACAGGTTAATAAATTCAACCTCCTAAGAATTCCAATTTCTATACCACAAATCATTGTGAATAAAAGCAAGCAAACAAAAAACTGTAGATGTCTGGGGAAATATTCGCAGCACGTATGTACTGGTTATCTATTGCTGCATAATAAATTGCCCCAAAACGTAGCAGATTAAAACAAGAGACACTTGTTAACTGGCTCTCTGTGGGCCAGGGACCCAGGAGCTGCAGAGCCGGAAGGGGCTGGCCCAGGCTTTCTCATGAGGCACGTTCAGTCAGCCGGGGCTGCAGCCCTCCGAGGGCTTGACCGAGGCTGGAGGGGCATCACCCGAGAGGGCCCACACGTGGGAAGGCAGGGGTGCTGGCTGTCAGCTGGGTGCTCAGTTCTCCCCGGAGTCACCTCGCAGCCTCCAGGGCCTCCTTCTGCACTTGAGCTCTCCTCCAGGATAGCCGGGGCTTCTTTTTATGGTGACTGGGGTCCAACAGGGAGAAACAGCGTACCGCCGGCAAGGGAGGCAGAGCGCCCAAGAGGGAGCCCAGTCCTTTGAGAACCTAATATGGGAAGTGACATCCCATCACTTTTGCGTGCTCTACTCATTGCAAGTGAGACAAGAAGTGCAGCCCCCACTCAAGAGCAGGGCATGAATACAAGGAGGTGGGTATCCTTGGGCACCACCACCCTAGGGGCTGCTTACTGCAATGTAGGATTGAAAAATCGATAAAAACCCAATAAAAAATCTGACAGGAAAATGGGTAAAGGTAGTTGCTAGCACTTTAGAGATGAATGAATTGAAATGGTTAATATACACAAAACGACACTCAGCCTCACTCATACTTAAAGAAATGCACATTAAAACAATGATATACCAGTGTTTGCTTATCATACCAACAAATAATAAAAAGTCTGGTAATACCCAGTGTTGATGAGAGTGTGAAGAACACCTGCTGGCGGCTCACCCTCCATGGGGGACAATTAGTCAATATCCCTCAAAATTAATAATGCACATACCATTTAACCCAACAACTCCACCTCCTGCCGTTTACTCTGCAGATACATTTGCAAAGATATATGTGTAATGATATTCATCAATGCAGCATTTTAAAAGAAAATTACTGAAAACAACAGATTGACTAAAATTACAGAAAGTTATGCAGTTGTTAAAAAAGAATAAAGCAGGTTTCTATATGCTGATAATAAAGAGCTTTTTGCTAGATTATGAAATGAAAATGGAAGGGAGGAAGAAGTATTTTAATGTGACTTCTTTTGAAAAGAAGGAAAAACATCATGCTTATATGTAGATAACATTTTCTAAGGGATACCTAAGAAAAATTGAATAAAGGTTATTTCTGGAAATTAGGATAATACTCTTTGCATTAGTCAAAATTTTTAACCAAATGTATTTATTTATTTTATAATTTTAAATGCTAGTTGGAAAACATAAAAATAAAAGCATCAACTACTATAGTCCAAATATTTAAAAAAAAAAAAGCTAACAGTAAGTCTGATTTGATGGAAGACTTTGAGGAGAGGCTTAGGAACAAGGAAAGAAGGGACAGAAACTCATTGATTCCTCAGGCCTTGCGCTCCACGCTTTTTATATGTGTCCTCCACCCACCTGCACTACGATCCAGCCTCATGGAGCGGCAGGCCACTCTCTGTCCACTCCTGCAAAACCCCCTTCCATGCCTAGTTCTGGACTGCCTAAAGACAAAGAAAATGTTGTAAAATTTTACCCTATGTTTATCTTCCTTTAGAGAATTTGTTTTTCAAATGTTAA
>JAQZBX010012434.1:0-41225 GCA_029593785.1 Cabassous unicinctus
GCACATTCCACTCAGGTGCTTTTCCAATAGATGTTGAAGAAACAAGTTGTTTAAAAAAAATTTTTTTTTTTACAGAAGTTTTAGATTATAAATGTTACATAAAAAATATAGGGGATTCCCATATGCCCCACCCCTGCCCCTCCCACACTTTCCCACATTAACAACATCCTTCATTAGTGTGGTAAATTTGTTACAATTGATGAACACATATTGGAGCATTGCTACTAACCGTGGACTATAGTTTACATTATAGTTTATACTCTGTCCCTCACAACTTTGCATATTATGACAAAATATATAATGACTTGTATTCATCATTGCACTGTCATGCAGGACAATTCCAATGACCCAAAATGCCCCCTTGTTACACCTATTCTTCCTTCTTCCTATCCTTAGAATCTCTGGTGGCTACTGCCTTTATATCAATGAAAAAAGTTCTTCCATTGCTAGAATAATAATAAGTCTAAAATAGAATAATAGTAAGTCTGCTTTAGTCCATTGTTCATTCCCACTCTTGAGGATTTGGGGATGGTGATGCCCACTCTGCTTCTAATTGAGAGGGGGCCTAGGTCCCATGGGGCAGATGGATGGGACTGTCTTGCTTGTAGTTGCAGACACTCTCTGTTCCTTGGGATGGTCGTTGTCCACTGTCATCTCCTGGGTGAGTCCAATGAACTGAGAGTAGGTGTTGCAACTCTGCTGAGATTCAGGGCTCAACCAGCACATGAACGGAACAAAGATTTAAGTCTCAAGAAACATGTTTTGAGGTCACTGAGAAGATCATTGTATACGTGTTATGGATAAATCTACGTCCTGTTTGATACATCAGTCTCTTAAGGGCTTGGTTACCATCGGCAAGTCCCAGCAGCCTCTGCCCACAGCAGAGTCCACTCTTTCCACCTCTCTAGCTGCGCACCAGACCCCAGGACATGGTGACCACTCCTGTGCACTGACATCTTGTGAGGCCTCACCCAAGCAGTCCCTGGAATGGTTCTTCTCTTTAAATTCAATTTATACCATCCCAGAAAGTCATCTCCCTACTTGCTTCTTTAAAATCAGAAGAGGATAAGTCTAAATCATCTGCTCTAATGCATTCTAGTGTCTCCCAGCCCTGAGCCTTAGGAAGCAAGTTGCATTATCTGTAATCCTACTGTGATCATATAGTACCACCAAGAGGCAAACTTACATTTCTGTGCTCCCCGCTGTACTCTTCATCTTGAGAGGGTAGGCTGTGGTGATATACTGAGGGTCCTTACATGATTCAGCAAGGGGTAGGGAGGGAAGGATTATTCCACCAAACACAATTCCTACCCAGACCCCCATGCCCCTTGATGAAGTGACTTGAAAGGGGGAGTGATTTGGGTTAAAGGGAGAAAAGGTAGGGTGTTCTCATCCACAAGAGCAAACCTAGAATGATAACTACTTTCTTCTGTCAGCTGTGCTCACAGCAGGTAGGGTTGAGAATAGGGCTTTGTCCACTTTCCTCTCAGTCAGAGAGAACGTATGCTTCTGTGGCTTGTCCCGGCATTCCCATTCTCGGCGGGAATGCTCGGCTTTTGTAAAAGTGGAACATCATCATTCCAAGTATTTTTGCTTAGTTGCCTCCTTCCTAGGGAGTAAGTGGTTGACACCATGCACACCTCTGTGACTACTGTCCAGTTGTTGATGTATTCTAGGGCATTTGTCCATTGTTTTTTTGTTTTTTTTGGGGGGGGAGGGGGAACCAATAGTTTTTGCCTGTTTCCAGAATGAGATGGAAGCAACAGTGACCCAACCCTGGAAATTATCCACCAGTATGACATACTAGAAATGTGAACACACTAGAATATTGCATACACTTATTTTGGAGAGTTGGCAGAAGGACTAATGATTTATATTGTGAAAATTCTCTCCAAAGAGCTATTTCATAAATAAAATAGGAGATGCATTCATTGAAAAACAAGATTTATGAAGGCTCTGTGAGGTGGCAAAATGGGCCTTGCAATTCAGGATGTGTTTTGCTCTCAAGGGCTGTGGCTACTTTCTTGTGAAGCAAGGTTTCAGTTGGCTAGAGATTGAGTAATTAGAACAGACTTGCATTGTGTAACTCCCTCTTGCTATTTATTTCTTGTGGGCCAAGGAGTACCCTAAGTCTCAAGTTGTAGGCCGCTTAATACATTTCATTTTTTACTATCCCACATTATGATAGCACACCGTCTCTTGAAAAAAAAAAAAAACAAAAAAAAAACGGATCAAAGGTAACCATCTGCCTCCACGCTGATGCTGAATTTGTCTGATGGATTCCCATTGGGCATCCTAATAACCTCTCATTAAAGGGGAAGAGAATCGATTACATTCACATTACATTTATTGATTACTTACTCTTAGCCACATTACTTTTATTTCTCATGGCAAATCTGCGACTGGGTACTATTTCTCCTTTGTTATGGATGGGTTTGAAGGTCAGAGTGATTAAGTAACTTGCAACAGAGTACTATAAAAGTCTAAGGCAAACATGTTCTCTTTTGATCAGGTCTCTACAGGAGCAGGGTGGGGTAATTCTGTACAGATGGCTTTTAGAATCTCAACCCAGGCCTATCTGGACCCAAAGCCACTCCTTCCACTGTACTTTATTGCCATATTAACATACAAAAGGCTAGAGAAATGCCACATGATTACAAAGACACCACCAATAAAATCATACGTTAGCGAATGTTTTTTGAGAAAAGGCAGGTTGCCCTACTGGAGCATCTCACTGCTCGCCACGGCAAGCAAGTCTCTAGGCGGCCTCTTAGGACCAGCGTTTTGCACCATGGAATGGTATTAGCACCTACGAAGGCAGAAACAAGCAAAGTTTCATCTTCTCAACGTATATGAGAAGTTTAGTAACGACATCAAAACTGCCACCCAACGTCCTCTTTCCACTTACAGTAAGTGGCCCTAATATTTCCCTAGTTATCCAGGCTTACCTTTCATAACTCAAAAAGTTTCCAAGTTCTGGAGATTCTGTGTCTGTTGTGTCTTGCCCATTGTCACCCTCAGGCCACTGCTCTGGTCCAGACCCTCCCCACGTGGAGTCGGGTCTATTGAATGAGCATCCTAAACAATTCTCCCCCTCGCCAGACGGTCCTTGTTTCCATCCCTGGACTACTCGATGGACCACCCCAAAGCACAGCTCTGATTATCTCATACCTCTGCTCAGAAAGAGATGCTTCAGGTTGACATTCCAGAAACTGACAACCCTAGAAATTGCCTGGGGCCATCCCCAGCTCCTGGCGTCCTCTTCCATTCTGTGACGTCCTAGAACTAAAGAGCTCATTTTCTATTTTCAGATACTGTGTCTTCAAAGTGGTTTTTTATGAGAAACTATTAGATGCAAGAGTTCTGCTTTATAACAATCTATAAGGAGAAGAAAATAAAAAGAGCCTAGAACTCTTGGGTCTTCACCACAAAAACCCTTGTTCCTTTTTCTTTAGTTGTTTTCTAGCGCCACCTGGTGTTACAACTAAACGACAGCTCTAAAGAAAAGGCAAGAACCTACCGTAAATGTTTTATCCCAGACTGAGGAACTTTAGTATTGGAAGAAACTTCAGGGATTAGTTAGATGGCTGATTCGTTTTATAGCTTTGTAACATATCCAGTATGGATTTAGAGCCAGAAGTGAATTCAGATTTCTTGAATCCTAAGCTCCTGAACTTTCTGATACAACCCATAGCTTCCAAAGGAATTGAAACCTTTGGAAGCAGACAAAAATGATACTTTGTATTAATCCCTTATTATAAGCCAATTGTTTTGCTGAATGCATTTACAAACATGACCTCATTTATTCTTCACAGGTATTCTGTGCTAATTCCTCTTTCACAAATGGACAAAGGAAGATTCAGAGAGGTTAAGTAACTCAGTAGGGTCATGTTGTATTATTTGTTCACAATTATTCCTTCCTTTCTTGCCCTTGTCATACTTCTGTGTAGGTGGAATATGCTTCCCTGCCCCTACTGATTTTGAAGTTGGCCAGTTTGACTTTCCTTGATCAATGGAATGTGAATGGGTTGTAATATGTGGCAAATGTGAACAGAAACTTTAAATTGCATGGTTTGGTTAAGCTCACGTGAACTTTGGCTTCCTCCTTGAGAACAACGTGCCTTAGAGAGTGTCCACTCCTTCAGCCCTGTGTTCTGGAGCGAGACGACACATGGAGCTGAGCTGAAACCAGCTGCACTGAGCCCAACAGGGTTGCAGCTGAAAAACAGTCAACCTGCAGCACTCATGAAAAGTGAACAAGAAATAAATATTTGTTTTTTAAGCCCCTAAGAATTTTGGGGTTGTTTGTTGCTGCAGTAAAAGCCAAACAGCACAAGTTTTGAAGCAAGTCTGAGTGACTCCAAAATCTCCCCAGAAACTCTGTGAAAAACAATACTTGCTTCCAACATGATGCCTAATTTAACCAATTCAAGGGCTTTCTATGCTTAGGACTTCACCTCCTTCAAGTCTTTCCTGAATTCCACTCTCTTACTGAGGCCTATTCTGAGTACCTGGTTTAATTCTGCAACATGCTTCCCCTGCTCCACCTCCCCCATACTCTTGAATCCTCTTACCCTGGTCTACTTTTTCTCTTTTAAAAGCACTCTTTACCTTCTAAAATACTCTGTAATTAGCTTACTTATAATATTGGTAGTTTAAAGGTCTCCTCTGCTGGATTTTAAGTAGGAAGAGTTTTTGTCTGTTTTATTTCCTGACGTCCCTTGAACAATGCTTGACACATAGTAAGTGTGAAGAAAGAAAACCAGTCCTTAAATGAATGAATGAATGAAAATATGAAAACATTTCTGAAAGAATGTTAGCTGTTGTACTTTACTAACTTGACCAGTAGAGGTCATGGATGAGTTCTTTAAATGTCCTGGGCCTGTAACTGCTTTTATGTCTGTGTTTATATAAGGATCTTGTGACTCTGAATGTCTCAGTGATCAGTGTGGATTGCCACACAATCAATTTGGCGGGGGCAATTGGCATAAATCATGAAAATTGCTGAAAGATGCAGATTGATGATGCCTCAGATTGACTTCCACTTCATATGTTGTTTAATCTTGGAAGCCAAGCAGAAAAAAGCAAATAGAAAATAGAATGCAAGATGGGGTAGATAGTGTTTGATTTAAGACTGTGTCTATATCTATATATCTATATCTATATATCTCTTATAAATAAAAGTTTAATTCAGTTAAACAACCAGAGAAGATATTAAAGCTTTATTTTCATTTGCAAAGTCATTTGCCTGGATTAATAGCTCCTACGCACAAGATATTTGTCTGTGTATGTGTGGAGAGACAGCCTATTAATACAAGGACACTTGGCTGACCTTTCCTCCTCCCTTTGTACAACAAAAATAGGCAAACCAAGGAATCTTTTTTCTTCCCAGCTCAATGCCTAGATGCCATAGCATCTAACCACATACAGGGAGGATATAAAGAATGGTGACACTGAATCAAAAGTGAATCATTTATGGGAAGCAGATGTGGCTCAACCAGTTGGGCACCTGCCTACCACATGGGAGGTCCGGGGTTTGGGTCCCAGTGCCTCCTAAAGAAGACGAACAGATGCCACAGCTGCCTCAACAAGCTAGATGCTGCACCACCGCAAAGAGCAGACGCCTAAAGGAGCAGATGCCACAAGTCAGCAGATGCTGCAGCCCACAGGGAACGGATGTGGCTCTTTCCATGTGGGAAATCCCAGATTCAGTTCCCAGTGCCTCCTGAGAAGGTGAGCAAACAATGAGCAGACAGACAGAGAACCATCTGGGGGAGGGGGATAAATTTAAAAAAATAAAAAGTAAATAAATAAATCTAGCTTTAAAAAAGTGAATCGTTTTCTTTAGACTGCATACTGGTTTTGATGGATTGATTAGTTCAAGGGTACACATTTGAGAAGGAAGGAAATTTACTTTCATTGGTTGCTTCCCACACATCAGACATTGTGATAAGTACTTTCACAGGCTATCTTCATTCCCTTCCTGAAGTGAACAATGCCGACGATGACACCTACAACTTAGTAGAAGCGCAATAATTGTTTGATAGATGAATGAGGTGGGTGAGTGAGTAAATGACTGTTGGGAAGAAGGGTCTGTTTCTTTATTTTGTTTTGTTTTGTTTGAGGAGGTTGGTTTGTTGTATTTCCCTAACAGAGCTAAATCCAATTACCTCCTAGAATGTACATTTCTCTTCAATCTTCTTTATTTACTACAGATATCAATTGGTTGGACACTGAAAAGTATACATAGAATATTATCCCTATCAGGAGATACTGAAAGGTCAGGCATTGATAGAGAGCTAAGATGAGGGGCTGTTAATCCTGGCCTGACTGTGGTAATTGACCTTTTCCTTCTATTCTATACAATGAAAATAATAATTTCATAACCCCTACCCTTTCTGCTTTACAACACATCACAAGGAAAAGATGAGATACTATATTTGAAAGTTTTTTGAGTTATTAAATGGGAAAGTTAGTCAATAAATAGATTTTAATGGAATTTTTTCTATGAAGCCCCATTGGGGAAGGAAGGCAGTGAAGTCACAAATCCATCCAGCAACACATGTTGCCCTGATTTGCTTTTTCTAAATGAGAGGATGAACAAAACAGAACAATACTCTCAATGTCATATGCTACCTACTGCCCCTATGGATGGTGTGGATTTCCAGACAGAAGAATTCCCTTGGGTTGAAATATGAGGTGGTTTTTTTGAGCTTAGTGTTGGTAGAGTCAGATAACATAGGTTTTACTTTATTTTGAGGTTTTTCACCAGATAAATGCAAGGTTAGATTCTCTTGTGGGATGATGTGAAAGAGAATACGCACGCCACTCAAAAATATTTTTCAGATGGAATGGAAGGATAGAGAAGAGCAGCCATTTGGAAGAGTTGCCTCTAGGAATTCGTAGAGGCTCAGTTTTGCTCCCACTGAAGTATAATAGGACTTTGGGGGTGGTTTGAAGCTGTATGTACCCCCCAGAAAAACATGTTCTTAAATATAATCCATTTCTGTGGGCATGAACCCATTGTAAGTATCCCACCTCAATCAGGATGGGTCTGAATCCTCTTACTCGAGTCCTTTATAAGAGAATCAAATTCAGACAGAGAAAAAAAGCCACAGAAGCAAGAAGCTAAAATCAATGACGAAGAGAAGAGAGCGACAAGCAGATTCCGTCATGTGCCTAGCCATGTGACAGAGGAGCCAAGGATTGCTGGCTGCCAGCCCCAGAACACCAGGCTTCAGGGAGAAAACATCACCTTGATGCCTGATTTTAACTTTCCTCTTGCCTCAAAACCATAAGCTAATAAATTCCCATTGTTTAAGCCAACCCATTTCTAGGGTATTTGCTTCAGCAGCCTAGGAAACTAAAACAAACTTAAACCTCTCATCTTTCTTTTTCTCCTCTGCCAGCACTTAGAGCTTTAGTTGATTGTCAGTCATATTATAAACTCATTGCAAGCATAATCGCCACACAGAATGTAAAGATTAGAGGCTCTTAGTCAAATCCAAACAAATATATACATGATTTGGGCTTTGGCTGAAAAATAATTTTATACTTTATAGCATGTTCAAATTTGTCAGTGGTTAGCAAAGATTAAGCTTGCCAAACTTTAATGTGGTTCAAATGCCAAGTTTAAGGCAAAGTAAAGGGACAGTTATGGGATCTGGCAAATTCAAGGTATTATCAACAGCTGTGGTTTTCAAATGCTTTGTGAGACTGGAATAATAAAGTGCATGCATGTTTGGAGTGGGCATTAATCCTCCCATTAATTTCTAAATTACTTATGATCACTGGTAGTTTCATATGGTTTTGTAGTTACAACCAATTTTTTAAATTAGAGAAGTTATGAGTTTTACAAAACAATCATGCATAACCTATAGGATCCCCATACATCACCTCACCACCAACACCTTACATTGTTGTGGAACATTTGTTACAAATGATGAAAGATCATCAACGTATTACTGCTAAATATAGTCCATAGTTTCATTGGGTGTATTTTCCCATAAACCACCCTATTATTAAACAATGTATTAGTACTGTACATTTGTTATACTTCATAAGAGAATGTTCCCATATTTGTACTGTTAACCAGAGTCCATCATCCACCACAGGGCTCACTGTGTTATACAGTCCCACACCTTTCACAATCCATCCAAAGTGTGCCCTCAGTGGCTCTCAGTTTCATCACAGAGTTGTGCTATCATCACCCCAGTCAATTTTAGAACATTTTCATTACTACAAAAAGAAAAATCCCATACCCTCTCTTACCCCCTATTGTTGACTTTTTGCATTGATATAGTACTTTTTTTGCCATTGATGCAAATATATTACAATATTACTGTTAACTCTTTTCCATAAGTTAAATTAATTGTATTTACCCATGAATCACCATATAACACCTTGTTATAGTGATGTACATTTGTTCTAGTCCATAGAAGAACATTCTTGTATTTATACTATTAACCACAATCCTCATCCACCACCGAGGTCACTATGTTATACAGCCCCTAGGTTATCCTCTAGCTTTCTTTCAATTGACATTTATGTCCCTAGACTACCCGCTTTCAGCCACAATCACATAGTGTTATTTATACTCACTATAATGTTACCATCAACCTATCCATTTCCACATTTTTACAATCAACCTTATTAAAAATTCTATATACATTAAGCATCAGTTTCCCCTTCTCAACCATCATTCTATCTCCTAGTAACCTGTAGTCTAGATTTTAACTCCATGAATTTACTCATCATATTTAGTTCATATTAGTAAGACCATGTAATACTCGTCCTTTTGTGTCTGGCTTATTTCACTCATCATAATGTCCTCAAGGCTCACCCATGTTCTCATAAGCATCCAAACTTCATTTCTTCTTATAGATGCATAGTATTCCATTGTATGTATAATCCACATTGTGTTTATCCATTTATCAGTTGATGGACATTTGGGTTGTTTCCATCTTTTAGCCATTGTGAATAATGTCACTATGAATATTGGTGTGCAAATGTCAGGTGGGATCCTTGCTTTCAGTTCTTTCTGAATATATTCCTAATAGAGAGATTGCTGGATCATACAGCAATTCTATAATTAGCTTCCCAAGGAACTGCCAAACTGCGCTTCACAGAGGCTGCACCAAACTACATTCCCACCAACAGTTAAGGAGTGTTCCTATTTCTCCACATCCTCTCCAGCGCTTGTTGTTTCTGTTTTTTTTTAAATAATGACCATTCTATAAAGTGTGTAATGACATCTCATTGTAGTTTTGACCTAAATTTCCCTAATAGTTAGTGATACTGAACATCTATTCATGTGCTATTTGGCCATTTGTATTTCCTCTTTGGAAAAATGTCTTTTGAAGTCTTTTGCCCATATTTTAATTGAGTTCCTTCTTTTTTTATTATTGGTTGTATGATCTCTTTATATAACATGGAAATCAAACCCTTACTGGATATGTTGTATATTAGTCAGCTAAAGGGGTGCTGATGCAAAATACCAGAAATCTGTTGGCTTTTATAAAGGGTATTTATTTGGGGTAGAAGCTTACAGTTACCAGGCCATAAAGCACAAGTTACTTCCCTCACCAAAGTCTGTTGCCATGTGTTGGAGTAAGATGGCTGCCAAAGTCTGCCAAGAGTTCAGGCTTCCTGGGTTCCTCTCTTCCCTGGGCTTGTTTCTCCAGGCTCAGCTGCCCCCCTTTCTCTACGAGGCCAGCTGACTATCAGGCAACCAGCTCTGTCTCTCTCCTTGGGGCTTGATTCTCTCCAGGCTCAGGTGCTCTGCTCCTCTGTGTGCTTACTTCACATGCCCCAGCTCAAAATCCCAACTCTGTCCTTTGCCATGTCTTTTATCTGTGAGTCCCTGCCCAACAAGGGGTGGGAACTCTACGACCTACTGAAGTGGCCCAATCAAAGCCCTAATCATAATTTAATCAAGTAAAAGTGAAACCTCCGACAGACCAGTTTACAAACATAATCCAATATCTATTTTTGGAATTCATAAATAATATCAAACTGCTACACTGGTTTCCAAATATTTTCTCCCATTGAGTAGGCTGCCTTTTCAACTTCTTGACAAGGTCCTTTGAAGTACAAGAACATTTAATTTTGAGGAGGTCCCATTTATCTATTTTTTTCTTTCATTGCTTGTGCTTCAGCTAGGTGGTTTTGACAACCTTGTCAAAAATCACTTGACCAGAGATGTGGGGGTCTATTTCTGCACTCTCAATTCAATTCCATTTTGATCAATATATCCATCTTTATGCCAGTACCATGCTGTCTTTACCCACCATAGCTAAGTAATATGCTTTAGTCAGGAAGTGAGAGTCCTCCAACTTTGTTCTTCTTTTTAAAGATATTTTGGCTATTCAGGGCCCCTTACCTTTCCAAATAAATTTGATAATAGGCTTTTCTATTTCCAGAAAAAAGGCTGTTGGAATTTTTATTGGAATTGCATTGAATCTGTAAATCCATTTGGGTAGAATAGACATCTTAAGGATATTTAGTTTTCCAATCCATGAACATGGAATGTCCTTCCATTTATTTAGGCCTTCTTTGGTTTCTTTTAGCAATGCTTTGTAGTTTTCTAAATACAGATCCTTTATGTCCTTGGTTAAGTTTATTCCTAAATATTTGATTCTTTTAATCGCTATTGTAAATGGAATTTTTTCCCTGACTTCCTTTTCAGATTGCTCATTAGTAGTGTATGGAAACACTACTGCTTTTTGTATATTAATCTTGTATCCCGCCACTGTGCTGAACACTTTTGTTAGCTCTAGGAGCTTTGTTGTGGATTTTCTGGGATTTTCTAAGTGGGGGATCATATATCATAAGTGAACAGGGAAAGTTTTACTTCTTCCTTTCCTATTTGGTTGCCTTTTATTTATTTTTTTTCTTGCCTAATTGCTCTAGCTAGAATTTCTAGCAAAAATTAAATAACAGTGGTGACAGTGGGCATCCTTGTCTTGTTCCCATCTGAGTGGGAAAACTTTCTGTCTTTCACATGAGTACAATGTTAGCCATGGGTTTTTCATATATGCCCATTATTATGTTGAGAAAGTTTCCTTCTATTCCTATCTTTCGGTGTGTTTTTATCAAGATAGGATGCTATGTTTGTCAAATGTCTTTTCTGTGTCAATCAAGATGATCATGTGATTTTTCTTCTTTGTTTTATTAATATAGTGTATTACACTGATTGATTTTCTTATGTTGAACCACCCTTGCATACCTCGTATAAAATCCACTTGATCATGTTGTATAATTATTTTAATGTACTGTTGGATTTGATTAAGAAGTATTTTGTTGAGGATTTTTTGCATCTATATTCATTAGAGAAATTAGTCTGTAATTTTCTTTTTTTGTAGTATCTTTTTCTGGTTTTGGTATTAAGGTGATGTTGGCTTCATAGAATGTGTCTGGAAGCATTCCTTCCTCTTCAATGTTTTGGAAGAATTTGAGTAAGATTGGTATTAGATCTTCTTTAAATGATTGGTAGAATTCACCTGTGAAGCCATCTGGTTCTGGGCTTTTCATTTTGGGGAGGTTTTTGATGACTGTTTCAATTTCTTTACTTGTGATTGATTTGTTGAGGTCTTCTATGACTTCTGGAGTTCTGTAGTTTGTTCACATGTTTCTAGGAATTAGTCCATTTCACCAACATTGTCTAGTTTATTGGCATACAGTTGTTCATAGTATCCTGTTATCCTCTTTTATATCTGTGGGGTCAGTAGTAATGTCCCCCTACCTTATTTCTGATTTTATTTATTTATACCTTCTCTCTCTTTTTTCTTTGTCAGTCTGGCTAAGGGTTTGTCCATTTTGTTGATCTTCTTGAAGAACCAACTTTTGGTTTCATTGATTCTCTCTATTTTTTGTTGTTGTTCTTCTTCTCAATTTCATTTATTCCTGCTCTAATCTTTGTTATTTCCTTCCTTCTGCTTGCTTTGGGATTAGTTTGTTGTTCTTTTCTAATTCCTTCAGGTGTGTAGTTAGGTCTTAGATTGTAGCACTCTCTTCTTTTTTAATGTAAGCACTTAGGACTTTAATCCCTCCCTTAGCACTGCCTTCACTGCATCCCAGATGTTTTGGTATGTTTGCTGCTCATTTTCACTCATCTTGAGATATTTATTGATTTCTCTTGCAGTTTCATCTTTGACCCATTGATTATTTAAGAGTGTGTTGTTTAACTTCTATTTATTTTATGAATTTTACCCCTCTCCACCTGTTATTGATTTCCAGCTTTATTCCATTATGGACAGAGAAAATGCTTTGTATAATTTCAATCTTTTAAAATGTATTGAGACCTGTTTTGTGACCCAACATATGGTCTATCCTGGAGAAAGATCCATGTGCACTTGAGAAGATTGTATATCTTGCTGTTTTGAGGTGCAATGTCTATATATGTCTGTTAGGTCTAGTTCATTTATCATATTATTCAAGCTCTCTGTTTCTGTATTGATTTCTGTCCAGATGTTCTACCCAATGATGAGAGTGCTGTATTATTTCTCCAACTTTTATTTTAGAGATGTCTATTTCTCCCTTCAGTTTTGCCAGTGTTTACGTCATGTATTTTGGGCACATTGGTTATGTGCATAAATATTTATTATTGCTTTTTCTTCTTGGAAAAATTCCCTTTTTATTAATATATAATGTCTTTTTTCATCTTTTATAGAAGTTTGCATTTAAAATCTATTTGTCTGATATTAGTGTAGCTGCTCCAGCTCATTTTTGGTTAGTGTTTGCATGGAATATCTTTTTCCAACCTTTCACTTTCAGCCTATTTGTGTCTAAGTTTAGTCTCTTGAAGACAGCATATAGATGGCTCATATTTTTTATCCATTCTGCCAGTCTGTGTCTTTTGATTGGGTAGTTCAATCCATTAACAGTCAATATTACTACTGTAAAGGCATTACTTACTTCATCCACTTTTATCCTTGGCTTTCTGTTGTCATATCATACTAATTGTCTGTCTTTTTACCCTTTTAGTTACCCTTTCTAATAACCTTCATTTCTACCCTCTTCTCCAAGCTCTCTCTCCTGTCTTTTCCTTTCAGGCTGCAGCACTCCCTTTAGTATTTCCTGTTAGGCTGGTCTCATGGTGACAAACTCTTTCAGTTTCTGTTTATCTGTGAAAACTTTAAACTCACCATCATTTTGAAGGTCAGTTTTACTGGATAAGGAATTCTTGGCTGAGAGAATTTTTCAGTATCTTAAATATATCATGCCACTGCCTTCTCACCTTCATAGTTTCTGATGATAAATTGGCATTTATTCTTATGGAGCATCCTGTGTATGTGATGAATTGCCTTACTCTTGCTGCTTTCAGAATCCTCTCTTTATCTGTGGCATTTGACATTCTGAATAGCATGTGCCTTGGAGTATGTCAATTTAGATTTATTCTCTTTGGAGTACTTAGAACTCCTTGGATATAATGATTTTTATGTTATTTATATGTGATGTGAAATTTGGGGCCATTATTTCCTCAAATATTCTTTCTGCTCCTTTTCCATTTTCTTCTCCTCTGGGCCACCCATAACACTTATGTTCATGAGTTTCATTCAATTCCCTGAGACCCTCTTCAATTGTTTCCAGTCTTTTCTGTGTCCATTCTGTCTTTTCCAGTTCAGATGCTCTATCCTCTAATTCTTTTATCCATTCTTCTGACATTTCAAATCTGCTTTTATATGCCTCTAATGTTTTTTAATTTCATCTATTGTATCTCTCATTTCCATAAGATCTGTTACTTTTCTTTGAAAGCTTTCAAAATTTTCTTTAAGCTCACCCAGTGTCTTCTTAATATTCTTTATATCTTTAGCCATATTTTCCTTCCACTCCTTGAATTGATTTAGGAGATTTGTATAAATATGATTTATTACTTGTTTTAAATCCTATATCTCATCTGGATTTTTAATTTGTTCCTTTGGCTGGGCCATGTCTTCCTGTTTCTTACTATGGCTTGTAGCTTTTCTTTTTTTTGCCAATATCTAGGCATCTGATTATGTTAGTGAGTTTACTCTGGTGGTCAATATCTCTCTCTTGTCTAGTGGTTTTATTTCATGGCTCTTCATTGGTTTTTGTTCAACTTAATCTAAATCTTTAAAATTGCCCTGTTTGAGTTATAAAAGCAGAGCCAGGGACCCACTAATGCATTACAGACCAAATCCAAGGGGCCTGGGATTAGGGAAAAGAGAGACTCCAAAAAGCCTTTTTCCTCCCTGTTACTCCCCAAGCCTGCCAGCAGACAGTAGTCTTTGCAAACTTTTCCATGGAGGTGAGTCTTCCAATCTCCACTGGCTGATGTTTCCAGGCCAGTTAGAGCCATGATTCAAAGCTGAGCCATTCTGGTTAACCTTGTATTTTCATCTTGGCCTTTTCATCTCTCTGTCCCCACTCTCTTCTGAACAATGTGCAGCACTCTCCTGGTCTGAAGATCCCCAAAGCAGCTTCTTCAGACAGCTTCTGCCTTTACTCTGCTGTTTTTGTAAGGGAGGTGAGCCTAGCTGACCTACCCTGATGCCATCTTCCCTGTACTTCCTTTCCTTTATGAGCCTCAGGGTTGCATCTGTTCTCTTGCCCAAAAGCAATTTATCTCCAAAGTTTAAACCTATTGAAATTCAAGCATCTAATTACATATATTGTTTGAAATAACCACTTAAAATAGGGAGGATCCAACCTTGCTCCACCCATAGGACATGGTAGACATTCAAAAGTGGATAATCAAGTTCTGTTGAGCAGAAGGACAGAAAGATCTGGCAATGCCTAGGCATGGGGCTACAATCAATTTTTGATTAGATGTGATAAAGGCCAGAAGGCCAAAATAGATGAAGCACCTCATTAATCCCTAAACCTTCATTGATTAAGCATTTACTGAGTTACACTATCTTCAAGTTCGTGTGTTGATGATAATTACAGCTGATCACTTCACATTTCTCCCCACCCCTACTTTTGCCAGAACTGCCCATGAGTATGAGTGTTAATTTGAATTTCACCTATTTCTATTTCTCACAACTAGTGGACTCATCGTTAGAAATGAAAAGTTCAAAAGGAAAAAGAATTATCATAGGGTTAATGAAGAAAGCAATGATTCTAAATTGTTAAACAATTGACTTCTATGCAGTGATATTCTGTTGTTTAGTTTTGACTACCTGATGCCAAAAGCCATTTGAAAAATGACAGAAGAATAGGTTTGATTGACATTTTGTTTTACTTAGTGGCTTGAATTTATAGTTTCATCATAAATATGACCATATATGACATGGACTATTATTTATCAATATCTTGACTTTTCATTTTATATTTTAAAAATCAAACTGACTTATTATAATTACAACCCTGTACAATCAATTAAAAATTGCCTGCCAGAGATGATCTAAAATCCGTTTTATCTGCGTAGGGTCAGAATTTACTCTGTTTTATAAGAGCAGGCTCAGGGTATCGCGTTTTGCCTCTGGTGCTGTTATTAGTTTTCAGTTACATTACAGAAGACTTGAGTGAGTCATGATTTATCTGGGTTTACTTCACAAAAAAATTTGGGAGAAGCTGGAATGAACACCATGATGTTGGATTGTTTGAAGAGAAAAAAAGAATCTGAGTTATTAAAGTATTAATTGTAGAATTAAAAAAGAAAACCAAAGTGACTTCATTAATTTCATGTATTTTAACAATGCAGTTGATAGTTACAAAGTTGAAAATCACTAAATTAGTGCCTAGTGAAAGTCCTTTGAAGATGTTTTTAATACAGAGATAAGACTTGGTCCACAATTTGCAAATATAAGTTCCCACATAGTTTGGATGCCCCAGTCATCATGGTTTTCCTTGTGGTCAAATTGGCCCCATAAACTAAAAAAATTTTTTTAAAAATTTAAATGAAGAGGCACCCAAGAAGGGGTGCTTAATCTTTTCAGTGCTTTAACCATTCTTTCCTAATCAGTTTGGCACATTAGCTTGTATGGTTGATGAGGAAAGTGTTTTTAGGAGTTAAATATAACAATCTGAGCAAATTATTCTAAATTCCAAATTTAGTTCAAATTATTAATAAAAGAAAGCCTTATATCTGTGTTCTCCTTTACTATGAATAAAGTGTTTTTACATACTGTAATTCTCTTTATTTTTGTCTCTTTTAGAATCAGACATTTTCCTTATAGTATCATGCTATGGATATAATTCCTCTGACAGAATCTTTTTTTTTTTTTTTAAGGATTTATTTATTTATTTATCCCCCCCGCCCATCGTCATTTTTGTGCTCGCTGTCTGCTCTCTGTGTGTTCTTCTGTGTCTGCTTGTCTTCTCTTTACGCGGCACCAGGAACCGATCCTGGGACCTTCCAGAGTGGGAAAGAGGAGCTCAATCTCTTCTGCCACCTCAGCTCCCTGGTCTGCTGCGTCTCTTATTGTCTCTCCTCTGTGTCTCTTTTTGTTGTGTCATCTTGCTGCGCCAGCTCTCCACGCAGGCTGGCACTCCTGCGTGGGCCAGCACTCCGCGTGGGTCAGCTCACTGTGCGGGCCAGCTTGCCTTTCACTGGGAGGCCCCAGGAATTGAACCCTGTACCTCCTATATGGTAGACAGGGGCCTAATCGCTTGAGCCACATCTGTTTCCCTGGAATCTTAACACACAATTAATTGATGTTGGGGGAGGCTCTTAAGGCAAAACTTGAGCAAGCCACAGAAACTTTATATACATAAAGACAGTATAAATAGCTTATTTAGTTGTGTTTCATACTTTCGGCATTTAGCTTTTTGGTTTTGTCTCATTTCTTAACAAAATAAATATTATAACTTTTTCTAAAAATGTCAAAACAGGGATGTATAAGTTTACAGGACAATAATTTACTCTACTACAAATAGATATTTTCTTTTGTGACAATATGGCACAAAAAATTAAAAATATTATTAGCCACTTCTTCTGCTAATCTACAGTAGCCACCAGTCCATCCCAAAAAACAGAGAGTATCTTCAACTGCAAGCAAGACAGTTCCATCCGTTTGCCCCTTGGGATCTAAGCCCCCTCTCAACTGGAAGCAGAGTGGGCATCACCATCCTAAAATTCTTAAGATTGAGGAATGAATAAACCTAAGAGGGGAATGCAACTATGGACTAAAGTAGACATTATAGAAGAAATTGCCACATTGACATAAAGGCAGTGGTCACCAGAGGTTCTGAGGGGAGGGAGAGGGAAGAATAGGTGTAACATGGGACATTTTCAGGACATTGGAATTGTTCTGCATGACATTGCAATAATGGACACAGGCCATTATACATTTTGTTAAAACCTATAAAATAGTGCAGTGCAAATTGTAAACCATAATGTAAACTATATACCATGGTTATATGTAATATGTGTTCATCAATTGAAGGATGTTGTTAATGGGGAAAAGTGTGTTATTTTCTATGTAACGTTTATGTAATCTAAAGCTGCTTTAAAAATAAAATAAAATAAATAAAAATAAAATGAAGTAAACCTTGGGTATGTTAGGCCAGCATGCATCTGATTGGCACAAAGCATTTCCCAAAAAAAGCAAGTGATACAGGGCTAACCTTCTGGACCATCAGTATGCAGGGCATTTTTCTATTACACTGATACCAAGAAATGTTTGAAGCTCATCACATTGAATGATTGTACAAACCAAAGCAGAAAAGATGCTCTATAGATTTGTCAGTCATCATCTATTTCTGCCAACTTTCCAAGTTCCTATGCCAACCATCAGAAATAAAATTGAATATATGCTCTATGATTTCTTAGCCAACAAGAATTTGCTGCTGATGACATACTTTTGTGTTTCTGTAACATCATTTAAAAAATTTAAGGCCGAATAACCTAGAAGTAAAAGCTCTTTTTAAGGGAAAACACAAATGCCAAGTTACCAGTAAATTGCTAATTTTCATGATCACCATTTGGACTCTTTAATTTGGTCTTAGAACAGTCTTTATTTTCCAAAAGATTTCTCACTACTAATTAATAGGGTTTTGCTCATATTTAGCTGTAAATTCAGAAGACAAACTGTTAAAAAAAAATCACTGTATGCTTTTCTTGAGTTTGATTCAATAGCAAGGAATTTTCTGGTCATTTTAATTGGCAGCTAGCTTTCTAGCACTTTTCCAATACGCTAATACAATTTTACTCCACTTAATTTGAGAGACATACATTTCTGTATATCTCATGTGTCTATTTGAGCTCTTTCTCTTTCTCCTAAAGGGAAATTGTGGTGGCTACTGTATTTCTAGGCCTATAGTCCTTGTTCTGCTAGGTCTCTGTGTTCTTTTATTCTATTGGTTCAACTCCCAACTCATTGCTCATCAAGAGGAGTTGATTCTGAACTTTCGTTCCTGAAACCAGCATGTCTAACCAATCTTTTATCTTATATAAACCTGTGCCAATTCATCCCTGCAATAGTAATATTAGTCCTATTTCTTCTCTTTTTGCCTGTTACATTCCTCACACCATTGCATCTTCTCCAGGGACCCAGGAGGGCATTTCACTAATTGCTATTTTTAGAGTAATCTTTAATATTTTTGAGCCTTTATTATGTGGGCCAGACAGTCCAAGAACTTTACATGTAGAGCAAAAATCCTGCCTCAGTCCTAACTATAAATACTCAGTTGGCCATTTCTATACCATCACTCCCATGCCAGGGAGCTCTGGGGTCCCTGGACTAGGGTTGCCAGATTCAGCAAATAAAAATACAGAACTTCCAGTTAAATTTGAATTTCAGATAAAGAACAGTTTTTAATGTAAGTATATCCCATGCAATATTTGGAATATACTTACCCTAAACTTTTTTCACTGTTATTTGGGATATATTAGATTAAAAATTGTTCATTCTTTATCTGAAATTCATATTTAACTGAAATTCCTGTATTTTTTGGTCACCCTATCTGAGAGTCTCTCTATGCTACACCAATGGAAGTGAGCCACAAACTCTGATGTCCTCGGGCTTTTCCACACCCATCATGATGTTTGAGGTTAGCCCCACGGAAAAGTGGGGCAGAGAACAAAAACACTGGTATCTGCCTCCCTCTTTTCCCCTCTCTTACTTTTTAAAAAATGAACATTTTATTTCAGGATAGGCTTCAATTTAAGAAAACTTACAAAGATAGCACAGAGAGCTCCTGTCTACTCCTCATCAGTTTCTCCTGTTGTTAACGTCTTACATCACTAAGGCACATATGTCACAACAAAGAAACCAACATCAGTTCATTACTGTTGTCGAAGCGCCACATTTTATTGGGATTTCACTAATTTTTCCCAATGTCCTTTTTCTGTTCAAGGATATCATTCAGGGTACCACTTTACACTTCAGTTATCATGTCTCCTCAGCCTCCTCTAGACTGTGGCAATGTCTCAGACTTTCCCTGCGTCTGATGACCTTGACAGTCATCTTCACTTCCTTAGACATTCAACTTCCTCCACCTCCTATCTTCCTTCTCTCTACCCCAGGTACACTTAAAACTCTACGATCTTGTCAACCAGTTCTCTTGATAAGACTTGTTCCAAAAACCTGGATTTCAAGGATCATTTTCTTGAAATCCTCTTTGGATGTCAGAAACTATATATTAACTCTTTAAATCATTTTGCATTCCTGTTGCCTTACTTTTGCCTCCCCTCCCCCACTCTCTGGCAGATAGATGACTCACGCAAATAGGAAACCCAAAAATACAAAAGAGAATTACGTATTGATATATTGGTTAGGAGGGAGATTCCCCCATTCAATTATATGTATATTTTAGCTTATTGTCTGTCTTTTCCCTTTACTCCCACCCCAATCTAGAATTTAATCTCCATAGGAATTTGAACCTTGTCCTGGGAATACTGAAACAGCATCTGGCAAGTGGTAGTTGCCTAAAAATATTTGTTGGATGAATGAACAAATTCTCATTTTACAGTGAGGAAAATAAAGTTTATGAAATTAATTTGCCCAATTGCGCGGCAGAGCTAGGCTCGTATGTAGGTCTAACTGGTGAGCCCCACACTTCACTACTGCATATTTCTGATATCTGCTCTCTAGCAGTTCATACAATCCTCCTGGTGTGATTTTTCTCTTGAAATTTTGGTCTCAATGTGGAAAAAGCAAAAACAAAAATTGCATTTCTTTACTCCTTTAGCTCATCAAAAGGAATCTTTTGGAAGATTAAAACCAACAACGATAAAAAGTAAAGAAAAACCTTCAGTAGAAATAAAGAACCTCAAAAGCATAAAACCATCATTTAAATAAAGTGCTAGTTTTTGATGCTTCAATTGCCAAACAATGGCCCCTTTCTTGGTATATCTGGCCCTTGGACCAGAGTTTTGGCCACAATATCTATTGAAAGTTGGGGAATCTTTCTTTCCTCTCAAGTCCTTGTCTGTTTTTTACCACCTGTTCTCTGGGTATCTTATTACCTCCCTTGACCTGCTTCACCATCCTCTG
The DNA here is from genome assembly GCA_029593785.1 of Cabassous unicinctus. Lineage (NCBI taxonomy): Eukaryota > Metazoa > Chordata > Mammalia > Cingulata > Chlamyphoridae > Cabassous > Cabassous unicinctus. The sequence goes on from JAQZBX010012434.1 coordinate 20,403, forward strand.
AATCTTTTCCAAGGACAATTAATTAAAGATTTCCTTTCATTCCAAACTCAACAAGTCAGGCAAACACAAAGTCTCCAGACATCCCAAGGCCCTCCCACTCATATCTGGCTTCACCTTTCTAATTCTCCATTGATTTCCAGGACAAGGTAACTGATAGCCAGTTACCAGTATATGGCCTTTCTTTTTCAGACCAGGTCAATTACTCTACCTATCAGCTTTTTATGATAACTCACTCCTTAATCTTGGAGAAGTGGTCTTAATAAACTTCTCAGAATAACAATACAAAAATACCTTGTAGGAGGTGGGGGTCTCTTCAACCTTACACCCAAAGCATGAGCAACAAAAGAAAAAATAGATAAATGAGACCTCTTCAAAATTAAACACTTCTTCACCTCAAAGGACGTTGTGAAGAGGGTAAGAAGGCAGCCTACTGAGAAAATATTTGAAAATCATACATCTGACAAGGGTCTAATATCCATGATATATAAAGAGATCATACAACTCAGCAATAAAAAAAAAATGACCTGATTTAAAAAATGGGCAAAAGACCTGACTAGACATTTTCTAAAGAAGAAATACAAATGGCAAAAAGACTCATGAAAAAATGTTCAACATCACTGGCTATTAGGGAAATGAAAATCAAAGCTATAATGAGATATCATTTCACAGCTACTAGAATGGCCACTAATACAGAAAACTGCAAGTGTTGGAGAGGATGTGGAGAGATAGGAACGTTGATTCACTGTTGCTGGGAAATGTAGAATGGTATAGCCACTGTGGATTCTGTTTGGCGGTTCCTAAGGAAGTTTGAAATAGATATACTGGGAAGTGGGTGTGGCTCAATCGATAGAGCTCCCATTTACCATATGGGAGGCCCCGGGTTCCCTTCCCAGGGCCTCCTTGTGAGGGCAGGCCGGCCCGCGCGGCCCGGTGGGCTGATGCAGCAAGACCTTACAACAGGAAGTGGGTGTGGCTCAATCAATAGAGCCCCCGTTTACCATGTGTGAGGCCCCGGGTTCACTTCCCGGGGCCTCCTTGTGAGGCAGGCCAGCCCGCGCGGTGTGGTGGGCTGATGCAGCGGGACCTCACAGCAAGGGGGAGATAAGCAGACACGGAGAAAACACACAGCGAATGGACACAGCAAGCACAAGCAGCAAGGGGGGGATAAATAAATAAATAAAAAAATCTTAAAAAAAAAAAGAAATAGATATACTATGTGACCCGGCAATACCACTACTAGGCATATACCCAGAAGAACTAAGAGCAATGACACAAACAGACATCTGCACACTGACGTTCATAGTGATATTATTCAGATGTTCATAGCACATTATTCACAATTGCCAAAAGATGGAAACAACCCAAATGTCCATCAACTGGTGAATGGATAAACAAACTGGTATATACATGATGGAATATTATTCACCTGTAAGAAGAAATGAAGTCGTGAAGCATATGACAACATGGATGAACCTGGAGGACATTATGTTGAGTAAAGCAAGCCAGACACACAAGGACAAATATTGTATGATTTCGCTATTATGAACTAGATATAATGAGCAAACTCATGGAGTTAATAGCTAGAATATAAGTCACCAGAGAATAGAATGTGGTTAAAGAATGGAAAGCTGAGGTTTAATCTGTGCTGAATTGGTAAGAAGTTGTTTGGAAATGTTTGGAAATAAATATAAATAAATGGTGAAAACACATCATGGGGTTTGTAATTAGTAGCGCTAACATATAGGTATGATAGTGGTTTGGTTTTTGTTGTTTTTCTATTTTTTTTGTAGTAATGAAAATGCTCTAATATTGATTGAAGTGATGAATGTGCAATTCAGTGATTATATCAAATGCTATTGATTGTACACTTTAGAAAAACTATATGGTTTATGAACAAAAAATTAATAGGGTGGGTTGGGGGAAAATACACAATGTAGGATATGGATTATAGTTCATGGTAATACTTGCTGATGCTCTTTCATAATTTGTTACAAATGTTTCACAACAATGCAAGGTATTGGTGGTGGAGTGATGTATGAGAGCCCCGTATAATGTTATGCATGTGTGTTTTGTAAGTTTACAACTTTCACTATACACTTATTGTTTATGTATGTTCATGTATGAATGATATACTTCAATAAATTCATTTTAAAATGAAAAAAAAACCTTGACTGTACAATTGTAGATATACACTGTAAGCCCATGTTTAGTGTATGCATATGTGTATGTGTTCTTAGATGTACAGATGAAAAAAATAACAATTTAAGGCAGCATAAAATTAGTTTGGAGGCATCATTATATAGTAGGAAAACATAGACTTTAGAATAAAATTAATCTGGGTTCAACTACAGCCCTATCACTTACTATCTTTGACTTTGGGCAAGGTCCTTAATATTCCTATGCCTCAGATTCCATGTTTTTGAAAATGGAATAAGATTTAAATTATAGGGTTACTACAAGAATTAAATATGGTAACATATAAAGCACGTAGCAGAAATCCTGGGTTATAAGAGTTTTGTCTTCTGGTCTTTTGGAATGATCTTATTAATAAATGGTTACTCTGGGACATATACAGAGGGAGGATCTATATGGGCAAAATATAGTGGAAAAAGGTGTAAATATCCAGAAAATAACAGAGAACAAAATCAATTATTTAGGATAAAAGACTTGATATTTGTGGATGTATTTGAAACAGAGGGGAGGGAAATAGCAGGGATACAAGATAGCTGGTGAACAGAGGTGATGGAATTTAATTATCTAGATTGACCAATTTTGGATTGACTAACACTGCATTTTACTTCACTTTGGAAAAAAATCAAAGAGAGACAGAGAATTAATCAAAGTTTATCTTTGAAAGCATTATTTATGCCAGAAACAAAATCATTGTGTTTTAGAGCAAAGAGGAACATTAGAGAATCAGCCACTTGATTTTGATGACAGAAAACTCAAACTATAATTATTCTACAAACAGCATTGCTTGGGAAATGTTTACTAGAGTGACATTTTCAAACCTCTCTGAGATTTAAAAGTGATCATTTCTGTGGCTCAATTGGTTTCGGTGTACTAATTGAAGAGAAATTCTCAATGTTAAACTAGAAAGAAGAAAATTATACTTGTTAGTTCATGAGGAGAGACATCTTGTTTGATCTTGAACTTTTCCCTTCAGGAGATGCTGTATTGCAGCTGCGTAACTAAGACAATGCAATGGAATGTAAGGCTGAAAGGGGTGAGTTTTCAAGTAGATGAAGGGTTATTATGTGAGAATCTGGTCTCCATTAGGAATAGAACAAGAGGAAATACATCTCAATTGCAGAAAGAATTTAGGTTACATCCAAATACACTCTGACTATTTTAGTACTCAGTAAAATAGAAGCCCAAGAGAGGCTAAGCAATACCATTCCTAAGAAGATATGTAAAATTATGACAGAAACTGTACTACTAGGGGCGAATATGGCTCAAATGGTTGGGCGTCCATCTGCCATATGGAGGGATCTGGGTTTAATCCCTGGGACCTCCTGGTAAAATAAAAAAAAAAAAAAATATATATATATATAGAAGGCGCATGGGCTGCCAGGCTCTGTGTGCTGGTGAGCCGCCAGGCCCCGGGAGCCGTGTAGCAAGATGATGACGTAACAGGAGAGAGACGCAGGGGAGAGACAAGACGAGATGCTCCGAAAACCAGGAACCGAGGTGGCACTGGTGGCAGAACACCTCTCTCCTACATCGGAAGTCTCCAGGATGGAATCCTGGTGAAGACTGGAGGAGGAGGATGAGAAGAGATGGCAGGAAACAGACACAGAGAATTGCCCAGCGAATGGACACAAAACAGCAAAACAGGGAAGGGTGGGTTTAAAATGGATAAAGTAAATAAATAAATCTTTAAAAAAAAAAAAGAAAAGAAAAGAAACTGTATTACTGTTAGTTTTCAAAAACCTTAAGGCCTTTTGAATATCCTATCCTGCCTATGAAATTTGCCTTACCCTACCCACTTTTCCAATATCACTATTTTTGTTTTCTAAATAATCCTTTTGACTGCTATTACTCAATTCAACAAAATAATATTTTTTTAAATGTATTGTTGAGTTTGATTAAATTTGTCAAGCCAAAAAAAGTTAATTTTGGTGTTGTAAAGTCACTGTTTTAGTTTGCTAGACTGATGCAATATACCAGAAATGGGGGCTTATTATCTTACAAGCTTACAGTTTTGAGGCTGAAAAAAATGTCCAAATTAAGGCATCATCATGCTATACTTTCTCCTCAAAGTCCAGCTGCCAGGTGATCCTGGACTCCTTTGTCATATGACAAGGCACATGGTAGCATCTGCTGGGCTCTCCCACCTCCTCCAGGCTTCCTTGCCTTCAGCTTCCTGCTTCTGTGGTTCTTTCTCTCCATATTCATCCCATTTTAAATGACTCCAGTAAGAGGATTAAGACCCACCCTGGGCCATGCCTTACCTGAAGTAACCTAATCAAAAGGTCACACCTACAATAGGTTCACAGGCACAGGAATGGACCAGCTTTAAGAACATGATTTTCGGGGATACCTACAGTCTCAAACTACCACAGGCACAGTGTTAGAATTTTCCCACGGGAAGATTCCCATTTAAGTCAAGCAAAAGAAAAATAGAAAATGAAATGGGTTTCAAGTATTAATTTTAAGTCCTACACCTTCATTTTCCCAGGATAAGCCTAGATTTCTTTGAAGATGGGGACTGTTGTTTTTTTTCAAAGCTGATTCCAAGAAGCCTTCTTAATAAGGAAGAATTCACACTCAGTTTTGTTTTGGAGCATACCAAAACACTTTTGAGCTACGTTTGTTTGGGTAAGGAGGAAGAGGAGCTTCCGTTTCCATATTGATGATTTCTGTTGATTGAGATTGGCAGACAATCACACAAATCTTTTCACTTTGCCTAAGATTTTTCAATGTAAGTCTTTAAGAGATCAAAACTGGTTATCAAATAAGTCTATTTTCATAAGTGACTTCATATCGAAAGGAATCTTGACAGTTAAGAACAGATGTGTTCAAAGTAGAAATACTTCACAAATAACAACACTGGACTTTCATTTCTAGCAATATTGCTGACTAGATAATCTAAAAACTCTCCTACTATGTATCACTTAAATATGTTGGATAAAAATATGACAAGAATGCTTTGAAATGCTACAGAAACTAAGAGAAATCTCCCAGAAACGGATGTTTCGGCTACTCTGGATTTCTTTGCCTGTCTGATTAACAAAAGGTTTGGGTTCCTTTTTTAAAAAAATTTTTATTGTAGCATGTATCCAACCCAAAATTTCTCATTTTAACCACTGTCATGAGAACAATTCAATATTAACTGCAACTAAAAAACAAAACAAAACAAACAACATAAAAAAGCGACAACAAATAAAACAAAACAATATTAACTGCACTTACAATATTGTGTTACCATCACCACCATTCATTACCAAAACTTTTTTTCCACCTCAGACAAAATTCTGTATTCATTAAGCAGTAACTCCCCATTCCCCTCACCTTCTCCAGCTCCTGGTAACCTATAATCTACTTTCTATCTCTATGTATCTGCTTACTCTAGGTATTTCATATAAGTTAAATAATACAATATTTATCCTTTTGTGTCTGTCTTATTCCACTCAACATGGTGTCTTCAAGGTTCAACCATATTGTAGCTTGTATCAGAACTTCATTTCTCTTTACAGTTGAGTAATGTACTATTGTTTATTGCATTAGTCAACCAAAGGGGTGCTGATGCAAAGTTAGAAATCTGTTGGCTTTTATAAAATTTATTTGGGGTAAAAGTTCACAGTTACAAGGCCCTAAAGAATCCAACTCAAGGTTACTTCCTTACCAAACTCTGTTGCCAAGTGTTGAAGCAAGATGGTGGGTGATGTCTGTGAGAGTTCAGCCTTGCTCTTTCCTCTTAAGGCTCCACGGGCCCAGCTCCTGCCGATCTCAGCTTTAGGCTGGAGGGCTCATTTCTTTCGGGCTCAGCTGCTCTGGTCTCGTCACAAGGTGAGCTGTAAACTATCAGGTGCATGGCTCATCTCTTCTCCTGGGGCCACAGGATCCTCTCCCATGCCTATGGAGTTCCTTTTCTCTGTGTATCTACTTCTGTGTGTCTCCTTGATTGAGTGTCCATTTATATAGCCCACAAAGGGAGTGGGGACTCAAACTGAGTCACCCTAATGATGTGGTCCAATCAAATCCCTAATCTTAATATAATTTAATCAAAGGCATCTCAGCTGAATCTAATACAATCAAAGGGTATCACACCCAGAGGAACAGACCAGTTTACAAACATAATCAAATATGTTTTTTGGAATTCATAAATAATATCAAACTCCTGCATTTATATAAACCATATTTTGTTTATCCATTCCTCTGTTGATAGACACTTGAGTTGCTTCTACCTCTTGGCTATTGTGAATAACGTTGCTATGAACATGGGTGTACAAGTATCTATTTGAGTCCTTGTTTTTAATTCTTTTGGGTGTATACCTAAGAGTGGAATTGATGGGTCATGTGGTAATTCTATGTTTAACTTTCTGAGGAACTGCAAAACATTTCCACAATGGTTATCCCATTTTACATTCCCACCAGCAATGCGTGAGTGTTCCTATTACTCCATATCATAGCCAACACTTCCGTAATTTTAATAATAGCCATCCTAGTGAGTGTGAAATAGTACCTCTTTGTGCTTTTGATATGCATTACCCTAATGGCTAATGATGTCACCATTTCATGTGTGTATTGACCATTTGTATATTTTCTTCAGAGAAATGTCTATTGGATTTGGGTTTTAATGGCCATAAAAATACAAGAGACAAATCTTCAGGCTTATGAAGGGTAGGAAGTTGGAACTGAAAACATTTATCCCTTCCTAAAGGAAGACTTAAGGAAAAACTATTTTGCTTGACCTGGTCTGTTGGTGGGGATGAGGGGAAGGAAAACTCTGAGAATTCAGGCTGCTATCACAGAGGTTTAAGGTTTGAATTTACACTATCTGAAGAGCCTAAAATCTCCAAGAAAATAATAGAAAAAAAAAAAAAACAGTCTCAGGCTGGTAGCAACACTGTTTCCTCCAATAGAAGCAATTATAAACATTCTCTGGAAAGACTTATCTTCAATCCAAGCTGCACAGGATTCCTGTAGAAAAGGTCTCAGCAAATATTAGCTCATAATTCTAAATTACAAAATACATGAGGAAGCAATTATGAATAACCAGAAATAACAACCAAGATAATTAGACCCTAAGAATTTCATAAATAAACTATAAAATAAGAGTGTTTAAAATTGTTAAAGAGAAAAAAGAAAACACTACTAATATATTTACTAGGAATAATTTTTCAGGCCTACAAATGGGTTAAATTATGCACTCTCCCTTAGACATTTTTACTTATGAAATAACTCAGGACCAGAGTACTTCTTAGGGAAGAGTGCATACCCCATGGTATTTTCAGACCAGCCACTCCTATGCAGGCAGAACTGAATATGTGAATGGGTAGAGCTGCTGGCCTTCAATTGGAGGACATTGAGTAAACAGCATTAAAACCTGAATTCCAGCTGAATTAATTAACTCCAAAGGAGTGGAAAAAGCAAGAACCAAATGAAGGAGAAGCAAGAAAAGCCAGTGAATTTAAGAGGTAGAGCCGGTGATAGTCCCTCAGACACAGGAACACAAAGGGAAGCACCCTTGTATTGGTCACCTGGAGGGTAGACTGTGGTTGGGACCTGGTTTGGGCAATATTCAGAAGTGTTTTGACTGTGAAGCAAAGTGAGATCCAGTGAAGGAAATCTAATTTCAGAAAGAGACTTTGTCTACTAGGGCTGTTAACAGGAAATTTTAATCTCTGGACCTTTGTATATTTAACTGGACTTGGTTTCTCCTGGCTGTACTGCAGAAATTTCTGTCCTTTGTTATGTGGGAACTGGACAAAGACCACCAGCGTCATTTGTCTCAACTGATTAGCTTCCATATGAATAGGACAGAAAAGTTTCTCCACACCAGAAGTGGGCCTTGTGTTTTACTTTATTGTCACATCAGATCTGTAGGTGGCACACCATGATGGAAGGAGGTATGCTGAAGGTATGTGATGGTTACTTTAATCCACATTCAACTGCGACAGCATTGTTTAGAATTTTTTGGTACCTCTTTTTAGGATCGGGAATGGAATAGTCAAATAAATAAATAAAATCAATTCAAACTGCCTTTGCTTAAGAAACTGCCAGATTTGCAGAAGAATTGTTTGTCTTCATGAACAAAAACCCAACTCAGAGGTAAAAGCCAGATTAGCATCATTTGGTGGGAGATACTTGTATTAGTTGGACCTTGCATGTTGGAAAAAGAAACATTCTAGTTAAAAAGGAAGAAAGCAGAGCCAGTTCTCATGAGATCTGGAAAATCATCAGGTAGTTATTTTTCCTCCCTCCCTTCCCTCTCTCCCTCTCCCTTTCTCTCTCCTTCTCTCTCCTCTCTCTCTCCTTCTCTTACTCCCTTTTTTCCCTCCGCCCCTCCCTCCCTCCCTTCCTCTCTTACTCTCTCTCTGACTCCCCCTCTTTCTTTCCTTCCCTCCCTCCCCCCACCTCTACCACTCTCCCTTTCTCCTTCTCATACCTTCTTTTCTCTTTCTCCTTCCCCAACCCCCATCTTGGTCTCTCCTTATCTCATCCTGGTCTCTCTTTGTGCACAACCTTTCTAGCCACGCACCTTCATCTGCCAAATGGTTTGTCGGCATAATTTTCCAGCTCAGCTCCATAAGTTTACTCCATTACACTCTATATCTCAGTCCCAGTTTGCATCAGGTGTTACAGTCAAATGCCTGAGGGAGGCATGGATGAAGCAGGAATAATCATAGTCCCAAAAGTTACAGAAAGATAGAGAATAGAGTTTCTCTTTTTGTCTCCTGAAATCCAAATGGAGCCACTCTTTACCCTGTAGGGTAATTTTCAAGCTCCCCTTTGTGTTTAGAGACAGCTGGGCCTCCCAGGGCACTCTGTGTTGATTCACACAGTTTCATGTGAAACTTCCCTGTTTTCTCTTATTTTGTGGAAGCTCTTGGTCTTTGTTACAGCTCATAGTAATTCTCCTGGAAGTTGAGTGAGGAATTTTTTCCTAACACACTATAGTAAAGGGCAGAGAAGGATCTCCTTTCTACAGATATCAAGACTCATGAAAGAGGAATAGTTAAATGTAATAATTTGCAGATACAATCCAACTTTTCTTCCTAATTATTTTATTTTACTTGGATATATTCTTTTTTTCTAGCACAAGATGCTTACAGCCAAAAAAGTGGTTTGGACTTAAATAATACCTTTTTTCAGAACAGCATATACAAAACAACTTGCATATCCTGATGAATATCATATTCTTAAAAAAATATATGGAATACAAACTAAATAAATTTTAGAAATAATTAAACAAAATAAAGCAGGCACCTTTATTCCAGGCCTTCTCAGATCCTTTAATATGTCATTCCAAGACAGACTTGTAAATATTAAATTTCCCAAAATTTATTTCATCATCAAAAGAGCATTTAATATGGAAGCAAAATCTTCAACCTTATATTCCTGCCAATGTAAGTTCCACTGCTCTCCTGATCCAAGGAAGTGCTGGGTGCTACACCTGTCATTAAGATACTATCTTTCAGCTCTAAACTGTCCCTTCTATACCTGCTTTGTGATACAGGGTCCAAGACTCTGGAAATCACATTTCTCTCTGGCTTCCTGTTAGAGTGCCCTGAAGGAAGATTAGACAGTAGGAGATGGGAAGAGGATTTTCCTTCTTCCTGTTGCTTGCCGTTTCAAGGTGTCACCTGCCAATGGCCTTTCACTGGACAGCAGTAGCTGGTTCCAGTCTTCAGCTTCTTTCCACACCCCCAGAACCTCATTCACTCTGATTGCGGTAGCAGTGGCATCCTGGCAGTGCTTTTTCCCCACTCAGAAGTCAGAGCCCCAGATCCAAGGGGCCCCTCAGGCTTCCAATCTCCTGGGGTTCTAGCACAGTTCAGCAGTGCCCCTACCCTGAGACTGGGTCCCAGCTTTACCTGGCCCCTCATCTAGATTCTACTTCTGGAAACTCCAATCTCTTCCCTTTATTTCCCTAAGAGTAGTAGCTGATTCCTACAATTAATATTTCCATCTCAGTATCCCATTTTGCTTTTTTAGACTTCCAACAGCTGTAACAAATTACCTATATAAATTGCCTCTGTTGAAATACCTACTGTGGTGTCCATTTTCTTGAGTGGACCTTGATGGAAAAAGAATACATATTTGGACTACTCTTTCACAGGAGCAGCTTTGGGAATGGAGGGAAGTTTGGAGGGTGGTTAGAGGAGGCAGGGGAGACAACGCCTTGGATTCTTTCCTTGAATCTAAAGCAGTGTTTTTCAACTTTAGAAATTTCAGTAAACTCAAAGGAATTTCATTTTGAAAATTTCACAACATCCCTTGAGTCAACAGGAGACATTCTGGAATGGTTATAAAAATAGAATTTTGAATTCCTCCTCCAGATATTGCCTTAAGTTACCCAGTAAGAGTAGTAAAAATGGAACTGAATATATCCTTCTGCACAGCTGTATTTGCCATGATTATACACCACTTATCAGCCATTCTAAGAAAGTAGAAGGAGACAGTATGAATTGGTAGAGTATTGGGAGTAAAATTCAAGCAATATGATTTAAATGTACTCTCCAAACCTACATTTTTAAGTATTTGGTTTAAAAAAATAGCTAAAGGGAGTCTCTAATTCTCAAATATGGCTGATCAAGAATTATCTGGGGAAGCATTAAAAAATACAGATTGGGGAAATGGATGTGGCTCAAGCAATTGGGCTCCCATATACCATATAGGAGGTCCAGGGTTCGTTTCCTGGGGCCTCCTGGTGAAAGGCAAGCTGGCCTGTACGGTGAGCTGGCCCCTGTGGAGACCTGGTGCAGCAAGATGACGCAACAAAAAGAGACACAAAGGAGAGACTATAAGAGACACAGCAGACCAGGGAGCTGAGGTGGCGCAAGAGATTGAGCGACTTTCTTGACTCCGGAGGGTCGCAGGATCGGTTTCCAGTGCCACCTAAAGAGAAGGCAAGCAGACACAGAAGAATACACAGAAAGCAGACAGCGCAAAACAAGCGGGGGTGGGGGGGGCGGGGGTAGAAATAAATCTTTAAAAAAATTAAAATACAGATTGCCATGTTTGACTCCAAGTTCAGGAACATCAGACTCTCCCGGGTTGGGACCACAGAACTGGTAATTTTGGAAAATCTTGTGTGATCAAGGGATTCTGATGGCCAACAGTTTTTGCATTCATTGTTATATAAAATTAAAACCTTTTTATATATTTTATTTTATTATTACTTTTTAAGAACATAGAATCAGAATTCAGTTTTGTGTTTTGTTTTCTTTTTAAATTACAAGCATGGGCTAGGAATGCCACAGTTGGCAGACCTTATCTTGGCAGGGGGCCATGGGGAAGCACTGGGCTGGAAGAGACAAGAGCCATGGAACTTCCCTCAGAAGCTGATTGCCGAAGGGCTTCTGATCATCCTCCACCCAGTGTCAAAGTCAATCATGGATCCTCAGAGCCGACGCAGCCCTGACAAGTTCTGTTTCCATGCTGTAAGGCCCTCTCTGCCTTGCTGCTAGGGCTCTGAGGGGCACCTTACTCTTGGATATTGGGGCTTCTAATCAAAAGTGGGCTTTCCTGATAGGTGCCAAGTGTTTTCAGCTCTTTCTAAGAGTGACCAGACGTCCTACTTCTTAAAGACACAGACAAATATAGCCACAGATACTGCTTGGAGCATATCCTACCAAAGGAGAATGAAATACATGGAAGAATGTGTCTAAGATAAGCAGCAAGGAAGAGTCTCATTGAACTTTAGCCTGAGTTTTCTTGCTGTGTGACTTTGAAATGAAACAGAGCAGAAGAAAGTCTCACACTTTCTTTCTTGTGAGAAAGTGAAAAAGCAAATTGTTGTCCAGTGGACCCAACCAGCCAATCACCCTGTGGAGTCCCGTTTGGACGGTGTCGTTGGGTTGCTTAGTGTGAAGTAGCGAGTGCTGAATTTGATCAGGAAAGTCACCAGGTGTGTGGCTTTTCTATAGTGAAATCTGTTGACGTGAAAAATCCTCAGCACACTGGGTGATTGAAATCACTTTCATAATTTGTTCTCATTTCACTCCCTTTGTTATTTCCACATTCCACAAGAATCCATCACTTCTCTGTGAATTAATGTGCTGCTAGGGACTGATGTTCATACCACCCACTCTGTGAGGGCAGCCTCATTCTCTTGAACTCACAGAACCCATTGTTCTGTCCCTTTCTTGCCCAGTGCTGTCACTGCAGCCCTATACCTCCAGCCGAGAGGTCAGGGAAACGACTCCCCAGAGGGCCATTTATCACGGTAATAAATGTTCTGTGTTTTACTAAATTCCATCAAAGTTCACCTACAAAGAAACAGAACAATTGTTCTCAAAGCATTTTTTGTATGAAAAAAATATATATATTGCCCTTAAAAGTGCATAACCTTTTGGTATATGTGTGATGGGGGAGCTTGGAATTGTATGTGTACAGTTTGTGTATTTAATGCAATAACTTTCACACAAAGCAAGACCCAAACATTCAGCCAGAGAGAGAGTTCATCAGTTTGTATGCATGAATTGTTTGGGGGTGGGTCTGTATGTTTCTCAGAATACGTAAGCATATACTGTATGCTAGGGTATAAAAGACACCCTGAGGCTCGGGTAAAACAATCACTTCATAAATTTCTTGTAGACTCTACAACTGCTTAAATGTGTGGATTTTAATTAATTACTTTTCTCCACTTTTTTCCCAGCCTCCCAGATGTGTTGATTTAATTATTTCACTCATTCAAGCATCTCCAAAGACTGTACTAGATTAGTTACCAGTCCAAGCCCGCTTCTGCTTTTCCCCTCCCCCCTGTTTTTTTGCTCACACACCCGAATTAACCAGAAACATTCATTGCTCAGTAATGAGGTTGGGATTCCTCTCTGTGGAGTCCAGGAAGACATAAAAGGCAGCCTGTCCTTATGCTAACATCGACTCCTGCTTTCATCGTCTTCCTGCTCTCATACACTCTCTGCCTACTTACTTTAGAAAGTAAGAAATGAGACTTATTTACGTTTCAGAGCAAGCACACCCCTGTTAATGAGCAATCTTAGAATAAGAGCCTAGGATTCACTATGGAAGGCACTAAAAACAAAACACACACATGTTCACACCCGGTATGGCAAAACAAAAGTGTAGGCATCCTTTTCTGGTTTTTAAACTTCATTTGCTCAATAGTATATTTAATAAAGCACACACCACTTATTTTGTCTGACAGTATTTTTTTTTCTTTTTTGGTCTTTTGGTATTTAATGCAATAACTTTCACTCAAAGGAAGGCCCAAATATTTAGCCAGAGAGTTCATCAAATAAGGGAAGCTTTGTAATAATGGCTTATGAGCTAACATTTAGATTTTAGGAGATACCTCGATAAGAAAAACAAAAGGGCCAATTAACTCATTTGCTCTCTTTATTAACTCTATTTTTTTTTTTTAAGATTTATTTTATTATTTTCTTTTTATTTATCCCCCCCTTGCTGCTTGTGCTGCTGTGTCCATTCTCTGTGTCTGCTTATCTCCCCCTTGCTGTGAGGTCTTGCTGCATCAGCCCACGGCGCCGCGTGAGCTGGCCTGCCCTCACAAGGAGGCGCCGGGACCTCTCATATGGTAAACGGGTGCTCTATCCATTGCGCCACACCCGCTTCCTGCCGTGAGGTTGCTGCATCAGCCCACCGCACCGCTCAGGCCGGTGTGCCCTCACAAGGAGGCCTCGGGAAGCGAACCCAGGCCTCCCATATGGTAAACGGGGGCTCTATCCACTGAGCCACACCCGCTTCCCGAGATTTAGATTTCTAATCATTTCTCAATCAGTTATTGTAATAATACTTATTTTGCCAGATATTGTCTTGGGTGCAAAGGATACAGAAATGTATAAGACATGCTTTTACCAATAAATCATAGTCTACAAGGGGACACATAAACAAAAAGACACATACACTGTGTTGTGGCACTGTTGTGTGTAGGACCTTGTAAGAGCCAAAGGGCTCCTAATCCGGGTGAGAGTCAGAGAGATGATCAAAGGATGTTTCCTAAAGAAGGAGATGCTACCTGAGCCGCATCTTGAAGGGTGAATAGAAGTTAAAATAGAAATAAGATGATTCATTACCACAAAAAGTGGATTAAATATACTTTCTACACAGAAAATTTTATTGTGTTACTTATTTTCCTTGAGGTTCGGTCTCTACATTTACTGTCTTTCTCCTATAGCAAGGTCTCCTTCATAGCCCTAATCCAGACAATCCAACTTTATTCTGAGCTGTGAAATATTTAGAGCCCATGTGCTAAATATATATCACATTAACACTTCCTGGTGCAAGATGTCTCTCTAATCCCAGCCCCCCTGGCCTCATTCCAAATGCGACCATGGAACACCTGTAAGTCTCTCATTTCTCTATGATTTTTAGGTTGACTATCATCGATCTAAAAGAAGTACAAAAGATCACTGCATTAGGATCAGAGCTGACCTCATTCATTCATTCCACAAGCTTTTTAGAGTATTAATTATGTGTCAAACAGTGTGCTAGGTGTGGAGGAGATGAAAAAGATAATACAATATATGTTCTGTCCTCAAAAAGTCTACAGTCTAGTAGGAAGAAAGACAAAACAAGTAATATACAAAGACAGACCATAAAATCCAGAGTGAAAGAGACCATGTTGACCTTGTTTATGGCCCTGTCCCCACACCTACTTCAATTTCTGGCACACAATAATTACTGAAGAAATAGTTGCTGAATTTAATTAAAAGGTTTAAACATTATGGGACAGAAAGAATTGCTTTTTATCTTAAACTGCCTGAAAGCTGGACTCTTGGCCCTTGCTTGCCTGGATCTTTAAAATACAATATACTTAAGTCCTCAAGCCTTTGATTCATTGTCAGTTTGGAAATTCAATATTTAACCCTGCTGGGATCCCTGCCACCTTGCGTTGTTTCAGCTGTGACTCTCACCCATGATTTAGGCTCAGAGTACAGACATGCTCCTTCCTGGGGACAACCATATCTCCAGTGTGACTCTTGGCGCTTCCTGCCAGGGGGTTGGGATACACTGCTAGGGCAAATACACCCTTGGCTTCTTGGTGGGGCAGCTGATGCAGGACCTTTCTCTTTTCTTTAAACTACTATAACTGCTTCCTATCTAGTGTTCACCTCATGAAACTCATGAGAAATCTGAAGTATTCACCTTAACCTCAAACAGTTCAGGTAGGACAGATGGGATAGGAATTTGAATAATACTTCTCCATGTTTTTATATCCTTTTAATATTTTGTTTTAGCACAGTGCTTGGTGCATAATGGTATATAGATTTAAATGTCAGGTTAGGAAAGTGCCTGAAAGTGGTACTAGTGAGGAGAACAGTAAGTAGCCACAGATTACTTCCTAGTTTAGCTCAAGGATTGCTGATCTCTTTCAATGGAAATCCGCTTGACCGGAGTGAAGCCTCTAGTCTTCCTTCTTATCAAGAGTGTTTTTCATATCCCTAATAGGGCATTTTTTTTTTCCCTGCTGTGACGGTTTATTCTTACTTGCATTATTACGTAAATTACACTGTGCTTTGTATGCTCAGTATGTAAAAGCAATTAACAAAAAGATTTTCCTCTCATAGTTCAAAATATAAGTCTGGGCTTTAGAAGTAACCCACTCATACTTGTTTTGCATTTAGCAATATGCAAGCATGGGATAAGAGTTTCAATATGAAATTAATAGAATTGGTTAATAACAACATTTACATAAACAGGGGTTCTTTAAGACTGAATAATGCAAGTATGCAAGTTTTAAAAGATTGTCAAATTTTAAAAAGGTTATTTTCTGATTTTTCTTTAAAAATTTATAAATCTGAACAATATCTCTATTTGCTTTAAGAAGATTATTTATAAAAAGATCCATATATTAAAACCTGATAAATTAGAAAGTAATCATTTGCTTTAGGAAATGTTTTTTTCCCTACAAAAGAATTTACCATCAGGTTTCTTTATATAGCCATTTAATACTATATTAAAATTGGATTCAATTTTTTAAATTAATTTTTTTAAAGCTTTAGATTACATAAATGTTACATAAAAAATATAGGGAATTCCCATATACCCTTCCCTCTCCCCCTCCCACACTTTCCCACATTAACAACATCTTTCATTAGTGTGGTACATTTGTTACAATTGAACACATATTGAAACTTTGCTACTAACCATGGACTATAGTTTACACTATAGTTTACACTCTGTCTTGCACAATTTTATAGGTTATGACAAAATGTATAATGGCCTGTATCAGTCACTGCAATGTCATGCAGGACAATTCCAATGTCTTGAAAATGCCCCATATTAGACCTATTCATCCCTCTCTCCCTTCAGAACCTCTGGTGGTCACTGCCTATATATCAATGATAAAAGCTTTTCCATTGCTAGAATAACAGAATAATAATAAGTTTACTTTAGTCCATTGTTCATTCCTCATTCTTGAGGATTCTGGGATGGTGATGCCTACTCCACCTTAAATTGAGAGGGGGCTTAGATCCCATGGGGCAGATGGATGGAACTATCTTGCTTTTAGTTGCAGACACTCTATGTTCCTTGGGATGGTCATTGTCCATCATCATCTCCTTGTTAGTTGTCCTGGTTGAGTCCAATGAAATGGAGAGTAGGTGTTGCAACTCTGCTGAGATTCAGGGCTCAAGCAGCACACGAACAGACCAAAGATTTAAGTCTCTGTGACATATATTTATCAAGTATAGTGCAAATTATAGGTTCAGATAAAAGAAGCAGAAAAGCCATGTATAGAAAAACTATAAATGAGCTTATAGGACATTTTAATAGGTGGGAAGGAGAAAAAAGAACCACGGAAACAGGGGGAAATAATATAGAACCTGTATCAACCAATTTGGACAACAAAGATAAAATTCCCACATTTTTGTTTAGAATCAGCCCTGGTATTACGTAATGATTAACGTTAAGGAAGACATAGAAGGCCTAGCAGGAAAATCCTGTTACATGACCTGTAGTATCAATGTCCATGATTGGAAAAATGTCAGACTCTACCTTCACATGTTGGTCACCTGTCTTTCAAAGGTGAACATCAAACACAAGGAAGCTGAGACAGTACAGTGGTCTACTCAGACCAGGATTCTGCCTAAGTGTCTCATCAGACATTTTAGGAGAGAATCCATGTACTTTGAAAGTATTTTTGCCTTTCTTTTATTGATCACTTTTTCCTCTGAATTGTCACAGTAATTGTAACCTTTAACTGACAATTGATGATTTCAGTACTGTTTCATATATATTCCATTAGCCCCACAATTCAAGGGTAGGGAGCTTGTTTTTTAGAGCCACTCTGTTTTGTAGTAGTCATTTGTGATTTTTTAAAAAAGTTTTATTTATTTATTTCTCTCCCCCACCCCCCTCATTATTTTGAGCTCACTGTTCACTTTCTGTGTCTGCTTGTCTTCTCTTCAGGTGGCACAGGGAACCGAGCCCGGGACCTTCCAGAGAGGAGAGAGGCTGCTCAATCTCCTGAGCCACCTCAGCTCCCTGGTCTGCTGTGTCTCTTATTGTCTCTCTTCTATGTCTCTTTTTGTTGCATCATCTTGCTCTGCCAGCTCTCTGCACAGGCCAGTACTCTGCGTAGGCCAGCCCTCCACATGGTCAGCTCTCTGCATAGGCCAGCCCTCTACGTGGGCCAGCACTCCACGTGGGTCAGCACTCCGCATGGGCTGGCCCTCCATGTGGCTGGCACTCTGCGTGGGCAAACACTCTGCGTTGGCCAGCTCTCCACTCGGGCCAGCTTGCTGCATGGGCCAGCATGCCTTTCACCAGGAGGCCCCGGGAATTGAACCCTGGACCTCCCATATGGTAGATGGGAGCCCAATCACTTGAGCCACATCCGCTTCCTGTCATTGTGATTGACTTGTCATTATCTATTTCACCCCGAATAATTCTTGACCCCAGTGGTTGGCAAATATTTTCTGTAACAGGCCCGATAGTCTCAGTTGCACCACTCTCCTCTGCAGTTTGTTGTGGAAAGCAGCCATGACAGTGTGTGAATGAAGGAGTGGCTGTCTTACAATCAAACTTTATTTACCTAAACAGGCCCTGGGCATGATTTGGCCTTTGGCCTGTGGTTTGTTTTCTGATCTAAATCAGTGCTGGCCATGCCATCTCCCTTGACAGTGACTGGGTCAGGAATGAGCATGTGCATGTGAGCCAGTCCTGGCCAAGGAAACATGAGGGGAAATCTGGAGGGGGCATTCTTGGAAAGACGTCCCTGATTTTAACGAGGCTCGGAATCAGCCTGCCCCGTGCTTTCCTCCAGACCTCGTGTTGGGAGGAGTTGTCTTACTACCTGCCTGAGGACAATCTAATACGGCAGGAGGACAAGGCTGAGGGAAGCCCAGAGAGGAGAAATTCTGACATCCCTCACCTAAAGCCCACTCTACTCTAGGCTCCTAACCATGAGAATTAATAAATGTCCTTATTGCGTAAGCCAGTTAGAATGCTTTTTTCCTTGCAATAGAAAGCACACTAATTGATGCAGTTATATTTCTGAATAGGATGTTAAAATAATATTAAAATGACTTAAGTTGAGTCTGGTTTCTCCATGGTGAAAAATGGTATACTTTGGATTAATTTTTGATGAAGAAGAGTGTCAAGCTTTTTACAGAAACTATCAAAAATGCCACATTGAATGAACTATAAAGGATATAGTTACATAAATGTTTTTTAAAAAGTGCATATAAGCTGATGAATTAGGGCAAAATAGATTCAATTACTTCAAATTCAAATGAATATGCATATCATACTACAAAAATTTCTTACCTTGTGTCTTTGCAATTCCTATATCATTTTCACTGTAGAAAGAAAAGAAAATATTCACAGAATCCATTAGGATTTTAGAGGGTATTTTCACAAGACTCTTTGAAGAGACTTTCAAGGAGATTTGGGTCCACATGATAAATTCTTGAGACACCATTCAAAGATACGTTTTTTTTTTTTTTCAATGAAGACACTTCTAGGCCCTTTAAATATTCTTTTTTTTTTTAACTATAAAAGTCATATAGGGTCATCTTTAAAAATTCATACAATACAGAAGTAGAAAACAGCAGTTCCCCCTGCATGTCCCTGAGGATATTTGTATTTCTTCTTTATCATTACCCTGTAGCAAATATAAGCATTAAAGATCAAATCACTGTTTATACTTCCACATTTAACACATGAGTCTTTCTGTTTTCTTAAGCATTTGCTTTTATAAACTTAAGCCTTGTTGTTATGCAAAATAATTGATTTTTAATATGAAATACCTAACCCTTTATCTGTATTGAAATTTTCTTTCTTTAATCTTTTATCACACAATTCACCATGTTAAAAATGTTAGATTTCTCTCTCTTCCTTCTTCTCCTTCCATCCCACTTCCCTTCCTGAACAGTTCAGTTCAAAAGCTGAAGAAGGTAAGGGTCTGTACCAGAGGTGTGGGGAACCACAGTAGAGCCCAGTCAGGAGGCGTGTCCACACAGCAAGGTGGTGATCCACCCAAGGTATTGGACCCCCAAAAAGATAAGGGTGTCTGCATAGGAGGGCAGCCTAGCAAAGATGTCAAAAGCCAAAGTGAGGAAAGCAACTATGTAGTGGGATGGCCAGGGGCAGGCAGGCAGAGTCTGCATGGGCTAAAGAGGGCATCCACACAGAGGTTTGGCCCCAGGAAGAACGTTGCAGCCCAAGTTGGGTGAAGAGAGAGGCAGAGGGTGGGCAGGTGCTGGCAACAGTGATAGGAGATTAGGAACTCAGAGAGAGGGTTGAGCAAATAAGTATATACATTAAAAGTAGTGGAAGCCAGCTTCTCACTGTCAGAGAAGAGTTAAAAATTTGGAAAGGAAAATTCTATTCTAGAAAACTAAAATAACTTTGTGGAACTGAATTGTAATTGGGGGTTGTGGTAATTTGAGGCTTTGTGGACCCCAGAAAATTATGTTCCTAAATCAATCCATTCCCATGGACCTTTAGATGGGACCTATGATTAGACTCAGTTAAGGACAATTTGATTAGATAACTACAGGAGGGCATGATCTAGGGTGGGTCTCAATCCTCTTACTGCTGTCCTTTATAAGTGGGATGAATATGGAGAAAGAAACAGAGAGAAACCCCCAGAAGCTGAGAGAGAAAGTTCCAGAAGCCAGAAGCTGAAATCAATAGAACCCAGGAGAGAGAAAGCCAGAGGAGCGGTGAGAAAGTCATAGGAGCAGAGAGAAAGCTGGAGGAATCCAGAAGCTGAAAGCAATGAGACCCAGAAGAGAAGGGAGAGAATAGCAGACACTGCCATTGTGCCCTGTAATGCCATGTGACAGGAGTCCAGGGTCACAGGCAGCCATGTCTACCAGGAGAGAGCTTTAACTGATGCCTTGATTTTACATTTTTCTCAGCCTTGGAACTGTAAGCTTATAAGTTAATAACCCCCCACTGTAAAAGTAACTCATTTTTGGTATATTGCCTTGGCAGCCTTTAACTAACTAAAACGGCTACTGATATGAACTATGTTTTTCAATAAATAGAGATAATTGTAGAACTGTAAATAGATGTAAATGTGTGTGTATACGCATATATACATATATTCCCTATTGCTATCAACTCTGTGGCCAGAAAACAGTAAAACCCCGAGAGCAATGAGCACACCTATCATTCAGATCTTGGTTTCTAAATATTATCATCCACTAAAAGAAATCAGGA